>JABFPB010005556.1:0-13147 GCA_022817645.1 Ceratoteleas bidentatus
GCAAGAACTACTGCAATTGTCAAAATTATGATAAATAATACTGAAAACATGTTAGCGACATGTAGGTTAAAAGTTCCCGAGAATTGCCCATAAATAAACAAAACATTATATTTAATATTGATCATTTAATAATTATTTTACTATTAACAATTTTTAATTGGTAATTAACTGGTAGATCAACGAAATTATATCTGACACTTACACCATGTTAGATCATGTAGAAAATCCCGAACAAAATGTTGCAAAATCTCATCATTTACGTTACATTACTTTTTAATAAATTCTGCAAAAATAGATGTTTATTTCCTATTTACGAAAATTAGGCATATTTCAAATAAATATTATTCGTAAAAGTGAAATTATTTTCCTACCCAAACCCCACTCCAACGCATAATTTGACAAGAAAGCTATTGATTAGTAAAACAACGCTGCATTCCGATAACATTAATCGCATCATTTCGATTCTCCAAAGATAACACTTGCAAGGCACTAATCGTTAATGACGATCGAATTGAATGTTTTCGTCGTTTCATTAGTAAAATATTTGTTCGCTGGACAAATCGAAGAAAAAGACTCCGAGACGAGTTAATTTTTAATTCCGCTTTAATAGTTCCTCAAAACGCATGCAAATTGCCGCAATAATTGCCGGTTGCCGTTGGTTATTTCGTGTTTTTCAAATGCGCACATTGTTCGCTTATGCGGTACAGAAAGAATGCTGGGGTACGAGTTTCTTCAAATATTAATACAACGTGCCTGCGAACACCATGCTACCTTTCCCTTTAAATGTGGTTTTCTGTTTGTTATTTTATCGATTCACGTCAGCAAAGCAACTGAGTGCCAGCTCGCACGGCACTCTTTCCACTCGCGCCCGTTTTTTTCGCACGAGTTAAGATTAATCAATCCGCCGCTTCGAAATCAAATTCAATCCGCGTTTCGAGCTAATTACCCGGCCAATTACCATTTCTGCAATTAATAATCCATTATCACAACTCATAACGCCGATTACCGGCGAATAAAACAGTCGGATTAATTATTTCCGGCAAGCCTTTTTTCGTTTCAATCGTTTTGCAGTCGAATTCATTTTAAACGATCACTCGCTTAATTTACATCTTATTAATCGCGGCATTACGATCCGCTGAAAAAAGTAAGAGAAAAAGCGCAAAGTGCACAACAATTTTACGTTTCTCATCAAGGAAACGCTGAAACTCTGCACTGCACTTAAAGATCGAGGATGAATCATCGCACAATCAAGTTACAGATAAGGGGTCTCGTTCGACAGATTATCTCCGACGTTTTCTCATTGTTGCTGTAAATCTTGCAACATAACCGTGAGAGTTATTTCATCGCGTCATTAGTTCCGATTTAAATCCTTCGAAAAGTCCAACGTGCGAGCCACAAAAACCGGTAATTCCCCCGGAAAATGAATCGTTCGTTTTGCTTGATTGCTGAATCGATTGCATTTTTTGTCGCTTCGTTGATTCAACAGGATCAACTCTAGATCATCTCATTCAATCAACATACTGGAAATTTAGCATCGGCAAATTAACATTGAAATCCTTATTATGCGTCACCTTAATCGAGTAATTTATACCTTTGTATAAAGTTATTAAACGTTATACTTCTTTTTCCATTTTTCATTAATCATGGAATAAGGATACTCACTCGCCAAAACAAAAATGCAAAGAATTTGCTGAAATTATTTTATATTTATTTAAACATAGTTTAAACAAATATATTTAGTGGATGTTTTTTACGTTGACCAATTTTACAGACTCGTGGTCGATTTTTAAACCGTTTTTATTTGAACAACGTTTCAACCAATGGTGATGGTCATCTTCAGGTTGTGTTTCTCGTTTAACGTCTTTGTTGGGACAATGTCAATAAGATTGTAAACCAACAAATTAAATAAATATATTTATTTAAACATAGTTTAAATAAATATAAAAATTTAAAGTGAATTGTTTATTACTTGGTGGTATTCCATGGCGCCGGAGTTGTTCTGGATGTCGCCACTGGCGTCGCCGTTGCGCGCCATCCTGTCGCTCTTGAGCAGTGCATTGGCCTGCGCTTCGCTTATGATGCTGACCCGGACCTGCGGCGGCGAATGGTGTACGTTGAGTTTGCTGCCAACGAGCAGCCGCACGGTGCTGGTGAATCTGGTGTTGGTCTTCATGACCTGTGGCGGCTGTTTCTCGATGATGAACGTGCTGGTGACTAGTGAGCTGAGCAGCTGCGTGATCTGGGTGTTGAGCCCCGGCAGCACGTCCGGAACACCCGGAGGCTCCAGCGGGAGCTTCTGCTTCAGCCGCTCGGCGTCCTTCACCTGCATCCGGTTCGTCCAGATCAGCTCGGACAAACTCTCGCACCACTCTTGGATCGAATCCAGCGTTCCGTTGAAGTGGTTCCCGTTACCAGCGAGCTGTTGCTCACGCTTCCATCTGGAAAAATTCGATTAATAGGTGTTAAAGGGTTCGATCATTAATATGACCAATGGGAAGTAATAGGTAAAATCCTATTGCTTTTAATAGGAAATCCCCATTGATTACAATTGGAATATAATTTCACAATCCCCAAAAGATTAATTATTTTTCCAAGTAGAAAAAGGTGGTTAAAAGTTGGTTAGAATGAATACATTTCTGATTCAGTCGTATCAGTTCCAATGAGAATTTCAGTAGGATTTAATCAGAATGCTTATTTTAAGCAAAAGGTATTCCTACTTTATGAGTTCCTCGTCGAGCACTTTCACTTGTAGACGGGTGATCAGCTGGATCGTTTCCTTGAGTTTGTCGGCGAAGTTCAGGCGCAGCTGAATGAGTGACGCCACTTTCTGGTTGATGATAGCTTCGGTTTGGTCCTTTTGCCTGCAAGAAGTTATTGGAGTAAAATGTGTCGGGAAATCTTCGGAAAAGGCGAGTTAAAGTTTATACCGCTTGAGCTTTTTCATCGTCTCTCCGGTTTCGGGAGTTTGCGGCTGCGTCGCCAGGTGTTGGAGGTGCGCGTTGATCTTGGTGCAGTCGTGGTAGCTGACGGAGAAGGCCTCCTGCTCGACTTCCATTTTGCGCAGAATGTCGGCGGAGTCCGCGGTTCGCCTCCGGAGAACTTCCACCTGCTGCGCGATCTCGGCGATGGTGTCCATGACGATGACCTTGTTGACACTGGGGATCGCCGGGTTCACGGCACTGTTGCCTGTGAGGTTCTCAATTTGGGAAACCATTTTCATTTCGGTCAGCAGACAGTGCCGGATTATCCGGAATAATTGCACGGGGTTTTGACTGTATTTGATCTGAAAAATAGGAAAAGTGGTTTGGTTAGCAGAATTTGGACTTTTAAGATGAAATTTTTAAAAGTTTAAGTCGAAACACTGTTATTTTGTGCAATTTACAGTGATTCAGCTTGTTTTGTATGGAATTTCATGTATCGATTGTGGATTTTCTGTTGCATTACTGTTTTATGTTGAAAGTCTACGTTTTTTGTACTAGGGACTGAATAATATGATGATAATATAAGGTTGATATCTAAGAATATTTCTAAATATGTAAATATTCCACAAATGTTCTGAGAATTTTAATTAATAGTTTGCTTACAAGGAATCGAAGGGGATCGAGTTATTGGGAAGTGATGAAGAACGTAATGCAAGGCTTACTGGAAAAAGCCACGAGCGTATCCCGAATTGTGTCTGGTCTTCTCAGACATTGGAAGAAAATAAAAAGAAAATGCTCGTGTCGTAGTTAGGTATCGAAAGTGACGTGATTAGTGTTATCAGATAAGCTAATGATCGAAATTTCTTGAAATGCATTATGGACAAATCAAATTTCACGTTGCATGGCTGAGTCAGACTCAAAACAGGCCCTCAAAACAGATAACCCATTGCGCGACGTTAATTCGTCTTGGAATTGTTTCCAGGCATTTTCGGCACTTATCGCCAAGTTGAAGGCTTTTTAATTGAACTTCGAGATAATGCGTGTTTATCGTCCATCGCGCTCACTGGCCGTTTCCCAGTTACATAAAACGAGCATTTACCCGAAAATTTTTCGCCGCTTCTATGAGTTTCAGCCTTGTGAGAAATAGGTCGTGTTCGTTCAAGGATGCTGCTTTGGTCTCCAGTTCTTGGATAAAGGAGTTGATGATGTTGACTACGTATTGGTCCCATTGCGGATTCGATGGGTCCAAATTCTCTCCCACAGGCCTGCAAAAGAAAAATGATTTCTTCAGAAATAACTGATTAAATGTATACATTCGGTCTGTTTGACCTTTTACCCGTACGTTATGTTTTGATATTTGTATCTATTTTTCACCCAAAAGAATTTTTACTATGAGATCTCAGCCTTTCAAGAAATGTGTACAGTAATTGTGTAGTTTTCACATAATAATCGTTAATTACCATAATTTCTCCTCAATCCACGAAGCCAAGAAATGTCGCACTTCTATAGGGAAATGTTCCCCATATACCATTCGTACTTCTTGCAGCAGCTCTGGGGGTAACTGTTGTGACTTTGACCATAAAGCCATTTTCTATTGACCGTAGAATCAGGCTGGATCTGGAAACGAAAAACAGGCCTTGAGTGCAAACAAACGCATTTGTTTACATTGCTTGTAAACGTGGGGGAACGTATGTGTGATGTATACGATCGACGTACAAACATTAAAAACGTCACTGAAAGGTTTTATTACGATGGTCGAGATGTACGTCTAAATGATTTGCAAATCAAAATACTACGAATATTTACGTCGAATGAAACGAATTTCATATTAATTCGAGTAAACGAAAAGACTGAATGAACGAGGTATCTAGTTGAAGTAGCTACTAGCGCCATCTTAAAAAATTCTTTCGTACGCAATTAAACAGAGACATACATGCTTCAGATTGTATCATTTGATTATTGTGATAAAGTCATCATTAGTATTTCAAATGTGAAAATGAGCTTTCGGACATGGAAAACTTGATTTTTTACACGTGATTTAATTGAATTAGATGTATATTTAATTTAATTTTTATTTTTATTTTTACAGTTTAGATGGTTATATTTTTCATTATTTGGTTTAGTTAGAATACTATGAGGTTGCTTTAGTAACAATGCTGGTGTTTAAATGGAACTATGTTATTGGCCTTGCGAGAAATAGGTAACCTCTTCTTTTATCTTTGTTCCTCAAGCAGGTATGCTGACAGTTGAAAGGAGTGTTACAAAATGGAGATTTGGATTAATACTGAAAGGAAATTAGGATTTCAAATCGCATTATCAAAATGAGTTGTTTTGTTTGTTAATGTTGTTATTAAATGTATATGGAGTTTTAGTGATTGTTTGATGTATCAAAATGCATTCACCATATATCATTATTTCGGGCAATTAAACATTCGGGCAAAAACAACATTCGAAATAAAGTACTTTATTTATTTTTCTGGCTAGCTTTCTTGAAAACGTATTATATGTTTGACAAAATTGAGATCTAATCAATTATGTGATAGTTTATTTTATCGGCAACATCCAGCCAATTCCATTGAATTCCAGGTTCAGTAATATCTAGCAGTGGATTTTTAGTTAATTGAGTACAAAGAACAACAATGTAAAAATAAATTAACATTTATTAGATTATTGAATATTTGTATAACAAATTGTTGTTGCATAAAGTGTCAACTTTATTGAAAACATATTTACTGAATTCCTCATTTATACAATAATGAAAATTAGTAATTTTAAAGTCAAATAATTATGGTCAAATTGTTTATATTAAAACCTTTCATGTCACTGTCTGCTTCAGTAATATTTTGTGCTAATTCAGTCATTGTAATTATTATGTTTATCATCTATTTTAATCCATCTTCTTACACTTATTATTTTGTATAATTTTCTATGAAATTTTTTTTGTGAAGAAAAAGTATCTGCCTTAATTTATGCTTTAAAACAATTTCCAATAGTTAATTACTTTAACTATTGGAAAATTTTTCGTCAATTAAAATTTGTTTCAACTTGATTCTCACTTTTAGTTGGAGCTTAAAAACCTCTTAATTGTAATAATCTGATAATGTTGAAATTTCGTTATCTAAACTCTTGTATCTTTAGTATCTAAGTACTTGCTTTAAATATAAATTGCTACATAAACATTTTTTTATGCAGATAAGGTATCAACATGTTTCTACTAAATAGCATGTCTTTTTGTGAAAGATCAGCTTTTTAAAATTGACAAAACCCTGATCTTCAGACTTCCAATTATATTAGGTTACTGGCTCTGATTTTTTTAATGAGGGTTGTAACTTGGATAATCTACTCAGTAAGTGTTTAATTCAAGATTTTCAGGAATATATTTTTAGTAGTTTCATACACTTTTTTCAAGTTTTTTACTGCTCAATTTGGAATGTTGTATATATTCTTTATCTTTGATCAAGTAAACGCACATTAAGTGCAATATAGCTATACATCCTAAATTACAAATGAATTGTTTGATGTTCAATTATCTAGAGTGATAATTTCATAAATTTAAGTTAGTTTTATTGCAAGATTTTGTTAAAGTAATATAACTCTACGATAATATACCATATACAAAACGTTTAATCTAATCAAATAATTGTTTGGTTATATGATTACTTAATTATAATATAGAGTTCATTCATTCACAAGCATTTTCTTTCATCACACCTTTCAAATTAGTTAAAAAATGTTTCTCCCTATTAATCAGCAAACATTTAGTACTAATAAATTATGCTACTACATTGATTATTGCTGAGTAAACTTTAGTTCATTTTTCTGATCTCTGTATTGTAAAAAAATCCAAATTTTCACTCATTTGGTCACTTTTCCTACACATTAAAAAAAGTGATTTTGCCTAAAAATTCATCGCTGAACAATTGACAATCAAATATTTTAATTAGACTACTTGTTCCCATCATTTCAAGGTGCAGAATAAACAGCCACATGCAAAGTCCGATGCGACTTTTGTCCAATCGACACATTTTTTGCCAATTAGACAAATTCACTGCCGACAATCCACCGAACTCAAACGTAAATTTCCCGCGCAAATCTCCACCTCAAGTTACTAATTCCAGACCTGAAAATTTGTCGAACCAACTCGCCCCACTGAACCCCAAACAAAGCCTCCAATCATTAACAAAACCTATCAAACTCATCGCCTCGTGAACCCCTCGAATCGATAAACGCTGAATCCCGCGCTTTAACCTTTGTGAACTAAGTGCAGTAGCGATAATTTTTCGGAAAAGAAAAATGATGTATTTGTTTTGTTAAATTTCTATCGATTACATGGATATAACAACATTTTGTTTTTAATATATTCTAAGAAAATGAAGAAAACAACAATGTACACAAATTTAACTTTGTGATAGATAGGATATAAGAATTGCTCAACAGAAATGGAAGCAAACGAATTGGGAATCAGAAAATTAATTCCTACCTGGAAAAATTTGAAATGCGTAATTGCATTTTCAATTCCATTCAATTCTTGTGTATGTCAGGGGTTTAATTAGAATCTGAGTAAATCAATTAATGCAAAGTGTATTAATAGACAGAAAGTTGAAATTTTCTATAAAATTCCCATTTTTTTAGGAAAAATTAAAAAATTCTGTATTTAAATATGCTCATTTTAAGACAAATGAAGTTAGTGAAAAGTTGAATTTCATTTAGACATTGCATATATATTATTTAATCATCACACTGAATATAAACAAATATAATCAGCATGAATCACAGAATTAAAGAGCCATTTTTCCAAATTATAAACCTATCTTGTTTCTGTTATTCTCCCCTGAGATTGTATGAACATTTTCTACCATCGATCGCTGTTTTCGTCTTCCAAATCCTTGTTTTGCTTTTTCTGTTATGAAAAAAAAGTATATTAATATTACAATTTGATACACACAATAAAACATTTATCATGTAATTTCCCCTTTTTTCTTCCAAGACAAAATTCCTAGTGTAATTCCCACTTTTCATATCCATTGTACACCTTGCAGTTCTGATAAAAAATTATATTTTGCATCAAAATAGGGTGCATTTTTCTTTACTCTTCTGAACTTCAGTTAAATGAATCATTTAAAATATATTTGTACTTGTGCTAAAAAGAGACAAAGATATAAGAAAAGTGAATGCATTTCTTGAAAGATGTCTCATTGCAATTTAACTAAACTTTGAATTGCACAAAATTAGCTAAATTTAGCTAAAAATCCAATTACTTTCTATTCATTGAAACATTTATTTGAATAACGGAAGCATAACAGGAACTGCTCAATTTAAATCCAAATACGTAAGAAGATCAATGAGATTTTTATCAGCATTCATTCCGGATCATTATGTGTCAAAACACCCTCAACCGGTGTGTCAGGACATGCGATAAGAGGTTTGAAGGTCTGTAATATGGGAAAGGAATATTTGTAAACAGTTTATTGTCCTGGTTTATTACAGGTCATTGCAATTTTAATTATTTAGAATGTCTGTTCCTAGAATTTAATAAACCTGAAATGTTCAATGTAGTGTCAAGTGAAGTCTAATGTTGCTAACAAAAATATGCAATCTGCATTCTTCGTTTAAACAAATGTGTAAAAAAAATTTCCTCAGATTCATCACAATTTTGTGATGAATCTGACCAAAAATAAAAAATTATGGAAGGGAAGCTTTTATTCCATTCTCAGAATCTTACAGAAAAGAAAATTCACCTTATTCGCTGTATTACTAAAAAAATGTTATTCCCTTCACAAAATTAACACAGCAGAAAAACCTGAGACTTCCCTAGAGATCCATTTTAACAAGTTTCACCTTCGCAACTCAATAACCAAAACTGACATTTTCTCTACCCAATCCTCCCAATTGTTCTTTGACATTTTCACAATCCTTTTCTTTAAATCGACCTCAATGACAAACTTTTAACAAAACTACCAGTAGCTTCTCGTTCCCCAATTATTTATTAACGCAACATCAATATCCATCGAATATCCTACCAAAACTCTTTACATACACCCACGCCAACCCTTCCGATATCCAAACAAACATTCCCCCAAAATCCATCCTCTGCTTGAAAAATTGACGCGAGCAAAAGGTTAATTACGCAAAACACGTTCGCCAATGCGTCACAGGATCGGCCGAATACGCGCGGCGGCTGCGCGCACGTCGGGTGCCGATTTTCGCGATCGCGATCGATCGATCGTCGCGCCTCCCCCAGTGCGCACCTCCTCCTCCCTCCCTCCGCGAAAACGAGACGCGCGTCGCGACGAAAATCGCGTGAAAAGCCGAAAAAAGCCGAGCGGCGGCAAAAACTGCGCCGCGACAAGGACGGCGCGTGCCGGCCGCTCCGCCGCAAGACAAGGACGGACCGATAAAGGAGGCGCTGGGTGCGCGCGTGTTTGTGCGACTTTGTGCGTGTGTGCGTGTGTGTGTGCGCGAGCAAGGTAATCGCAAAAAACGAAAAAACGGCGACTAAAAATACGCGCGCGCCTTTGTCGACTCGATCGGCGACGCGGCCGAAAAATCGGCGGCGCAACAATGAGCGGAGGAGGGGGAGGGGAGGGGGGCTGAAGTGCGGAGGGACGGTGTGTTTTGTGGGCGAATCGTGGCGACGATGTGGGTACCTTGAGCGCCGAGCGGTGTGGTGCGCTGTTCGACGAATCTCACCCCGATCCTGGAGCCGTCGGTGCGCCGCAACAACGAACGACCGGTCAAACGAAAGCGTTTCATCAATAAAACAGAAAACAGAGAGTTCCGGCGCTCTCTGTTGCGTTCGCGGCGATTGTCCACTGTGCAATGTGTGCCTCGTCGTGTCTCGCCGAGGCTTTTTCTAAGAATCGTGCGCCTTAAATGGCAACAGGTCTGAGTGGGGCGGGGGTCACGTGACCGCGCGCAATGTGCGGGCATGCGCCGCAAACTTCTCGGAACACGTACAGTCCACACGGCCGAGCGCCGAGCGCCGCGAGAGACGGACGGCGCGCACCAAAACATTGCCGCACGCGCAATTTGTTTACGCTGTTGCCCGGGGCTACGCCGATTGTTGCGCGAATCACGCGGGAAACGAGTGTCGGCGATGTTATTGCTGGATTTTTTAATTCTCGATTGTTGGATTGGGGAAAAGGGGTGGAAGGGGGTAAATGGAGTCTGCGGATTTGGGAGTAGGTCACTGTTGTTTTCAATTCTTGTTTACATAGCAAGTAGTTTGGTAAACAGCAGTTTACGGACAGTTTTGGATTCGGCTGCACAATAGTAGCTAGTCTGATGTCTAAAAGGGATGGAGTTGTTTTATTTTTGTTAGTTTTTTAGGCTGAGATTGTCAAAAAAAGTCGAGTTTTTTATTGCATTTTTGAAATGTTGAGAATGTTGTAGTAAAATGCAATTTTTGTTTACAAAGTTTTTATGAAGATATAACGAGAAATAATGGTGCGGGTCAGAGCAAAATTGTAGTAAAAATGATACCGCAGATAGTAAAAATGATACCGTAGATAGTTTTCTAGAAGCCGAAGGGTAGTTCAGTCTCGGAATAATTTAAAGGTAAGTAATCATTAATTTTATATTATGTTATTACTTTAACATTAGCTCAAAAGTTTGAACACGGTCTTCTCGATAACATTTTTGGAATGTGACCGGCAAATCTAGACATTCCATAACGTAGCACAAAAATTGAAACGTTGTACGAATGTTTATTATACGTTAAATGGTCCAAAAACGTTCTATGAACATTTATTGGACATCGATACTTTCGAAACGATTATAAACGTTTACTGAACGGTTTGCTCCGATGGAAAATTAAATTATGTGAATTTTCTTGTAAAAAATGTTTTTTTTTAACTTGACCCCAGTTTCTTTGTTGATTTTTTCCAGTGCTAAGTTTTAGATTGTTTTATTATGTCCCATTGCTGCCCGCGACAGGTCACCACATGGAAAAAAATAAATATCACTGGTTAATGTGCAGCGTATCATTGAGTGATGTCGAATAGGACAGAATTGCAAAAACAGCGAGGGTAAACAGAAGAAAAAGCAAAAAGTCTAAGTTTTCTTCTTTGTTTACCTTTGGTGTTTTTGTATTTCTGTCCTTTTCGACATCATTGATATGCTGCACATTAGACAGTGATGTTTTTTCCCGTGCAGAATGTTCCTGAGGCAACAATGTGATATTTAAAAGAGATAAAATACCGAAAACAAAGTCCAAAAGTGATTCGAAATTTTGCAAAAACTTCGAAATCGTTCCACTAAATTATCCCGCATGTAAATCTTAGGTTGATTGCGGAAAAATAAGCCTTTTTTCAGACGATTACGGACGAAAATGGCTGAAAATGGCCGTTTACTTTGAAAAAATAAGGTTTTTCTGCCGGAATCAGCCAGAGATCTTCACCTGTAATTGCTGATAAATTACGGGGAAAATTAATTCTTGAATTATGCCTTTTTTAGCCTTCATGGTGTAGGGTCCCTCCTCAACTCTTTCGACTTGGATAACGAAAGAAGAAGAATAATTTCTGGTAATTCAGTTAGTTTTTGTCAACAATTTTGATTTGATTGTCTGTAAACTACTTGTTCTAAATCTTTATCTTTCGCATTGATTTTTCAGCTATGGCATTTGCCTCTTGATGGCAAAAATGAGAAAAATTACTGATATGACATTTTCGTATATTATTGGATGTTTATATGAAATTGTATTACAACGTGCTACACTGGGACCTCAATATAGTGCACCTCAGTATAATGCAAACCTCAGGATAGTCCATCAAAAACCTCAAAATAGTGTGTATGATGTTCTTCAAATACGCAAAATGGCTTGCATGGTTCGGTTGGTGACCGTGTTGTCAACAAGGAGTGTGATAATTAAACGCTATAGTTTAATAAGGCAACCTCAGTCGAGTGCATTTGTCCCCCAAACGTTGGACCATTTTGAGGTTCTAGTGTAATTTGTTTTGAAAACAAATCAGTAAGCGAAGACTGTTTATCTTCGGAAAAGGATGAAAGGTAAAGGTTTGTATAGATTGTAGCTAAGTAGAAAATAGGATATTTTAAACAGCGTGATTTATTTGTGTAATTAGGGAGGAGTGAAACAAGTGAATTGCAGGTACTTGAAAGGGCAATAAAGATTGGTGTTAATATTGTTTAGTCAAGATTGTTACAAGATTGTTTAGTCTGCGGAAAAGGGTGCGATAAAGAGGTCGAACGTAATGCCATTTTAAAGAACTTATAAAGGAACAATGTGGTGTTTCGGGTAAACGAAAAGTAACAAGATCAGAGAGATAACACTGCTGAACAATAGTTTTAATCTTTGTTTCAGTGACTCAAAGGACTCAAGTGATAGAACCATTCTTACTCAAAGAGGTTTGTTCTTCCCAAATATTTCCGAAGGTGAGAAGGTAGGTAAGGTTTTGTTGAATTTTTCTACAGCGAACGTGATTAGTCTGAGTTCACTTGAAAAGCAATGGGTAAACAAACCTTGTAAAAATGGAGAAATAGGAACAGATGTTTCTTTTGTCTTTTCTGTGAGTATGGGAGAAATTAAAAGACATTAAAATCAAATGTATTCTACTGCTTTCAATGTCTATTTTTAGTGTGATAAGTAATAAAATAAAGTCAACTTTGAGATTCGAACTCGGAAGCTTGCGAATGTCAGGCAGCATTTGTCCAATGCGGTTCACTAAATAACTGTCATGAAAATAATATAAATCACATCGAATTCTATTTCATCAAAATCAAGGAAATTAAAAATACGTAACCTAAAATATTAAAATACAAATAGGGCAGGATACTGAAACGTAATTTACTATTTGTATTTTAATATTTAAACAATATAACAGTGTAAAATCTGAAATAAAATTCTCTAACTTTACAATTAACTAAATTATTGAATATTCCTGTAGGAAATTAATTTTTGGCTGATTTTTGTTGTTAAATTTCGTTTATTTGCCAAATATTTTCTGATAAACAGAGTACTGAGAAAATAATTTTGTTGGTACAACTCAATTTGATGGCGTATTTGCTTTAACTAAATTATGACGACTAAAAAGATTTAGTTAACATAAACAAATAACTTTCTCATCGCATTGTTGAAATGAGTTTTTTTGATATACTGGCTGAGTCTCAAAGGGACCGTTTGTTGGAAAATGTTAGGCAAATTAGGGGTGATCCATAAATGACGTCACACATTTAGGGGAGGGGGGGGTCGTTGTTGTGTGACAATCTGT
>JABFPB010005557.1:0-13162 GCA_022817645.1 Ceratoteleas bidentatus
TCCCTTACGACGGAGCGGGAAGCCCACATTTCCGCCCGTCAGGGCGGGAATGTGGGTATTCCCACCCGGAGTGAGGGAAATAGATTTTACCCAGGCAGTTTAATTGTCTAATTCTTGGTTGTTGCAGTTCAATTATTGATCAAATTCGAGCCAATCTTATTTGACTCACTGGGATTGTATTACTTGCCTACAAGACACTTGTAAACTTCCAAATTTCTGAAGCCCTTTTTGTTTCTTCCTTTTTTCGCTTGTCCAGCCCAAGTGAAATTTTCAAATATGACTTCACTGTTAAAAATCGCTCTAAGCAGCTTTAAGGCCATGGACTTTGCATTACGACCTCCTTCTGAAGTCATATATTCAAGCTGATGGAAAACATTGTATTAGTACAAAATAATTCAAATTATCATCGTTACTGTTAATACGTTTGGTACTTGAGATAAATTATATCCATCTGTTCATGATGTAAGAAAATACGTTTTGTGCAATGTTAATTGGATTTTAATAATTTTAAAGAACAGAAGTGAATCTTTTTTAAATTCAACGATTACCAATTTTTGTCTCTCAATTTTGTTTTTTATCTTTTTTTCAAAATCCATAACGTCTTCCAAAGATTTCAAAGGAAAGAAAGTTTTCATCGTCTGATAGGAAGTTGCTTCTGCCCCTAATTCGTCACTTTCAATAATAGAACTTGTCATTTCGTGGCACATACGAATTAATTGTTTCAAATTGTAGATTTTGTCCAACATTTCAGTTTCTAGAAAAATTTCTTGCGTTAACGCGGAAACGACTTTTTATAACTATGCATTGATTATGATTAGTTAAAGGAAAGTTACCAGTTTGAGATTCGTGTTTGCAAACAACTAATAAAAGGTTTTGAACTGAAGTCTTCACGTAAAGCATAGCTGCAAACAATAAAGTTTGAACAAGAAGAGAATAGAAGAAATATAGACAAGGTAAGGGCCCTTATTGCAATGTACAATGGTATGAAGCAATGACAAAAAGAATAGTGGAATATAAGTATGTTGTGTTTTTTTGTATAAACTGTAATTTTTACTAATCACAGAAGTATCCCAAAATAAAAAAAAAATCTTACATTTTTTATTCATGCATTTGATCTTATGTCGGTCAGAGACATTCTTGAGATCCAGCTTTACGTTTTTAAACGATGTAGATGCACGTGGTTCGCTTGAAACTTTCTTAATTAGTGAAACAGCTTCATCAATAGAGTCTTTTTGAACAACATAATCACCAATAATATCATAGTCCTCATCATCGCTGTCTATCTCTAGAAATTTATAAAACAAAAAGGATTTTCTTGTAATGTTAATTTAATTTAAACATGTTATGATAAATAATCATTAATTTAATAAAATTAAGATAAATTATGTTTGTTAAAATGTATGTGTGTAATTAAACATATAGTAGCAAAATATAAAATTACTGGAATAAATTGTAATCGCACTCAAGTAGAGATAAAATCTCTAAAAATGTCTGAAAAATCCTGAAAACTCTAAAAACTTATGAAAACCTCCGACAGTTCCCATTTTGAGAGTTTTTCAGAGTTTTTCAGAGCTTTTTAGACGTTTTCAAAGATTTTTTCAACAAAAGTAGTCAATAGGTAATACATAGAAATTTAATATGTCTATTATGATAAATGTAATAATACCGAGATCTTGTTGATGTTTATTTTCTTCATCAGATTCTTGATTTGAAGAAACGAGTTCGTTCCCTGAAATTTTTGGTGACATATAAACAAGTTTGTGATCTGATCGATGTTCAGGCCCGTCTGTAGCATCTTCTAAAATTGTTAGCAATTCATCTCTATCTTTAGCAGCACCAATCTCGTTGGAGGTAACACTTCGTAGGACAAATGATTGTTCCTCCAGCTCGCTGAAATCGTCACCTACATCATTTCCAACCGTCTTCGGATTGATACTGTTACTGCAATCTAGTTGTCCCTTTCTGCAAACTTGTTCCATCTGCTTTACTCCTGGTACCATTGTTGTTGAACTCGGTTGGGTTTTGAGTTGTCCCTGAGTTTCCATTTTCCCATTTCCTAGGCCCACGGTATCATTAAGCGGAGTGCTTGGTATGAGAAACGTACGTTGTGGCTCCAGTGATACCTCAACATCTGACGCATTTTCGTATCTTTTACCAATTTTGGGTGTGGTAGTATTGAACGTCATGAATGTAGATGTTTCTACATTTGGTTTTGTCCCATTTTTGTCTTTGGACGGGTTCGATACAGTACTTTGTAAAGCTGTTGGTATTATCGGTAAGGGTATCTCATTTTTTTGACGTTTGATTTGTTGGGTTCCGCCGCACCTCTCTTTGACCTCTGTCGTTTGACTTTCTGTTACATATTCGAAAAAACTTTTTTTTGACCGTTTCCATCTTGTTGTTCTGTCGTCCTCTTCTGATTGCATATCTGATGTGTCTTCTGCCAATTTGCACTTTTCCATAGCCTTTTCAAAAGTACCTTTAAATTACACAATCCTTAATATACTGTCATTTTACTTCGCCGTTAACAATGCAAGAAAACTAGAAAAATCCATAATTGACAATAAATTCTTAATAAAAAAAATGTTAATAAATGATTTATGAACAACATTCTTAAAGGTTAATTTATTAACATAAATTTAATTGAGATTAAAAGTAACATTAAAGAATTTAAATGGATTTTTTGCATCTTGTCAATTTTTAAAGTCTAGCCCACCAAATACTGTTCCAATTTTCAATGTACTAACTGTATTTTCCATATTCTTTTATATATGAGTACGTAGTCCAGCTTTGTTGAGGCTCCTGCTTTCTCGTAACTGCTTTTCTCTTTTGAAAATTTGACAAATGATTTGGATAAAAACACTGATTGCCATCTTTCAACCAGCTATTAGGAACTATCTCCAGACCATCATCAAAGAGCAAAACGCAGAAGGGATTTTCGTTATCATTTTTATTCATTGTATTTCAAGTCTGAAAATATAATCAATGACATTTATGAAAACATGAATATTATTAGTCATACATTTAAGGTTCTATCTTCAATCTGATCTTATCGTATCTATGTTTAGGTATTTTATTAGTCTTGTATCTAACACAGAGATCTACTTATGCAGATTATATATAGTTGTATTTTTTTATCTAACTTAATAACAATACAGTATGATTAATAATGAAATAACTATATCATATATTTGATGCATTCTTGTTGGAATTTTCGTTCAAGCTAAATAATTATTTTGTTATATAAATATAACATAAGCACTCCGAGGTTAGGCAATTTAATTAAGAGTCACGAGGTTGTATTTTATGAAATTATTTTTGTACTGAAAATCTATTTAAATAATATTTATTTACAGTTTTAATCTCTACCAACCAAACGTGTAAAAAATCGTCTCACGATTAATGCGCCCTTTTTGCAGTGCTTGTAACATAATTAAGCTTATCATATTTCGTTTTAGTGACCTGCTTTATACATTACAAATTATAAGTTAAGTGGAATATTAAGCAACTCAAATAAAACCTTAATCTCAAAAGTATGTTCCATAAATTATTTTATAATAAAATCGGTACTCTTGTGTTTTAAATGCCGTTCATTATTTAATTAACATTTAAATAAATTAGTAAAAAAACTACCCATTGTTCTAAAGTAAATACACAGAATTGAGGTTAGAATTATCGAAGAAGCAAAAGGCTAAATGCAACATTAAATTAACGTTGTTTTTTACACAGAAAATAATTGCTTGTTTTTATTGAAAAGTTGAAAAAATTAGTTACAAGTTACAACGATTAATTTTAAAAATTAATAATTTCACACACTTCGTTTCTAGAAAACACATTAAAACTTTTTGTCGAATATCCTTACCGCGTAAAAAGATAAGCTATACCAACAAAATGGAAGGTGATCGTTAAACCAAAGTAGATAAACGTTAAAATAAATGGATACGTGTTATAACAAAAGAAAAGTTCGCAAGGCAAAAGCCCGTGCATGGCCCGCTATACTTTCTTCATAACCCTAATGTAGACTCGCGACGCACTGACACGAACGTCGAACATGACGCTGTCGCCATCTACTTGTGTGCCTTTCACTCTCTCTCCCTGTCTTTCACGCAGAAGTTAGAAAAAGACAAGTGCTCATAAAATCAATGTTTATGAACGTATTTTGGATGGAAACAAAAGAGAAACTAACAGAAAATTTGGGCTTTGATAAATTGTGTATATTTGTGTATTCTGAATAGACAATCGGAAATAGTTCGCAACAAATGATCTAAGTAAAGGAATCTAAGTAGGAAATTGGCGTTGAGTGAAAACGACGAAAACATCCAAACATATTTCAATCGCAGAGCTGCTATTGTTTACTTGATATTGACCAAGTGCACGTGAAAGCATTCGGTAAAAAATTGTGCTTTTATGTTTCTTTGTAATCTGTTTCGAATTTCCAAGAATTTAAACCGATCAATACCACTATCATTGATATTTTCATTATTATACATTATAATTCTTTACAAAATCGGTTGATATCTCCAATTCATTAAACTCTTCTTTTTTTATTTTTATTGGCGATGGCTGTCACATTTATTCATTGACAGTACGTTTAACGCCATTTTCATCCCATTACAGGTATTATGTATAAGACAAAACGAAAGCGTCTTCTTGAATTGAGCACTAGACAACGGGAACGAATCTTAGCGCGAGAAAAAAAAGATTATCTTCGTATGATTGAAATAGATTTAGATTCAGCTGAAAACAGTGGCGCGTTGCGAAATAAGCAAAATGATTCGGTAAAAAATATGAATACACTTGTGACATGTAAAAAAAAACGTCTGGAAATCATTGAGTGTAATTCGTTTCATCGCAAACCAGAGACAACGTCGATTCCCGTTTTTACGTGGGAAAATACATTTTTTGACATGGAAGCGAACAATAAAGACAAGGCTCAACCTGTAAATATCCAAACTAACGAAGACAGTGGTCTCGATTTAAATTTGGCGATTGATTTAAAAAACATTCCGAAAAATGATCTCGGTAAATTATTACAAAAAGACTTAGCATATTGGAGTGTAAAATACAACGTGCCGCAAAATGCTTTTAATGCTTTGAATATCATCCTTGACAAATATCATCCAGATTATAAATTGAAATTAACTGCAAAATCTGTATTGAAAACGCCTCGTAAAACAAATATTCAAACTATGGTGCCTGGTGAATACATACATTTCGGTTTATCAAATGGGATAGTAAAGTTTTTAAAATCAGAAAAAATTGTGCCTATGGAAACGATACTGATTCAAGTTGGTATAGATGGTTTCCCCATCACGAGTGAAAAAGAATCTTGGCCAATAATGGGTCGTGTGGTCGGAAGTAAGGTGGTTTTTTTGATAGGTATTTATTACGGTCCCAGTAAACCACACTCATCAACTGACTTTCTGTCTCATTTTGTAGAGGAAGCAAAAAATTTATTGACAAATGGACTCGAGTATTCTGGAAAAAAGTATGGAGTAAAAATAAATTCATTAGTGTGTGATGCACCAGCTAAATCCTATGTATTAAATACAAAAGGCCACACGGGTTACAATAGCTGCTCCAAGTGCGTAGTAGAAGGGGATCGTGTTAATAATCGAATTTCGTTTTTAGACTGCCATTGCGCTGCGCGCACAGATAAGGGGATGCAGAATATGGATTATGATGGGCCAATGGATTATCAACTAGGGGAAAGTATTTTAAATCAATTGCCAGACTTTGGACTTGTATCTAACGTGCCTTTAGATTATATGCACTTGGTGTGCATCGGCGTTCTGAAAAAATTAATTAAATTGTGGTTTGCTGGTCCAAAATCTACGCGAATTTTACATTCAGCTAACGCATCTAAAGTCTCTGAATTTCTAAATTTATTAAAAGCCTTTATACCGAATGATTTTGTTCGCATACCACGAAAAATTGAAGATTACGCGAAATGGAAGGCCACTGAATGTCGGGTTTTTTTACTTTACATTGGTCCCGTTGTTTTGAATCTCTTAATTGATTGGGAAGACAGTCTCATGCTAAATTACCTTTCACTCTACGTGCAACTTAGAATATTATTTGGCGCTACAGATTCGGATAAACTCGATTTTGCTCAAACATGTAGCGAATATTTTGTCGAGACATTTAAACTTCTGTATGGCAATGAATACGTTTCTCACAATATTCATGGCGTGATACATTTAGTAAATGATGTGAGAAAGTTTGGCTCTTTGGAGTGCTTCTCAGCATTTCCTTATGAGAATTTCATCAGACGCATTAAATCTTTTATTCGCAAACCTGGAAAGCCATTACAACAGCTTTACCACCGATACATAGAGATGGAAAATGTTTCTTTGGAATCGGTTGAAAATAGAGAAATGAAAAAGAACGAACAAAAGTGTCACAACAATGGTCCCTTAGTAGACGGCACGAGCAATCCACAGTATTTGGAATACCATTTTGGTAGTTTCGTTTTGAAAACACGTACACCAGATAATTGTTGTCAGATTAATGACGATGTAGTCGACATTTTTAATTTTGCTACATTCAAAGACGTGGGAATCATGGTCATTGGAAAAAAGTTTTTAGACAAAAGAGATTTATTTTCAAAACCATGCCCCTCATCTGCTTTGAACATCTTTTGTGTTTCTCGTACGTCTGAATATTGTTCGTGGCCAGTTGAACAAGTCAAATGTAAATATGTAAAAATTCCCATTAAAAAAGATGTAGACACTTTTGCCGTCATGCCACTACTCCATATCAAGCAGTGAATTAGTATGGGTAATCTTATTAACATTATTTCCATTTATTACTGAAACACAGATCAATGAAAGAAACTGATTGGCTGAAGAAAAAATGGTTGGCTCGAAATCGGTCAATATTTAATAAAAAAAAACAACCAATTATTGGTCAATTAATGGCCAATTCTGGGACAATCAGGTTCGCTGGGTTGATTCGTACATTTAATGAAGTGCAAAATTACTATGATTCAACATTCTTTTTATAATATTGTATATTGTAGTAATATTTTTGAAATTAACTTAAAAAATTAACTTAAAAAAATAAAATTAATTTTTTTGTTTTTTTTTTAAATAATAAAATAAAATTGACGGTATCACTTATCTTAAGCGTAAATTATTAATTGCAACTGTTAATTAAAAACTATTTCAAATGTAGATATAAGCCCGAATCTGTATTCGTTAAATTTCATAATTAATATCGATTTTTTTCTTTAATATTTCAGATGCAATGGCGCAGAGGAAAATATTTGTTTTGTTGGAGCTTCCAGAGTTTCTCATTGGTGTTCCAGAAACATGGTGCAAAAGTTCATCTGAATGCGTTTTACCCAACTATTCTAATCTGCAGGGATTGTTGAATTCTGCACAACTGTACGAATTTCCCGAGGAAAACTGGCAAAGCAGGGAAATCATTAAAAAATTTGGATCATATGGTGAGATATTGCATTGACTGCGAAACATTAGATTTAAAATTAGGCTTGTCAATTGAACTTTTCTTTTTTGATCTTTTCTTCACATTTATGTCTGCAGTTCTGTTTATGCTTTATGTAAAATTTTATAAATCAGTTCATATGATTCCCTGATAAATAAAGAATACAAAACACACGATGATATGATAAAAATATGATACAAATAGTGAGATATTTGCATATGAACTTTGAACAGTTCATGAACATATTCATTTGATCTGTTCAGAGTTCAAATGTAAATATCTCGCTATTTTTTCATACTTAATTGCGTTTATCGTGTGTTTTGCATTCTTTATTTAACAGAGAATCATTTGAAATGATTTTTAAAAGTTTACATAAAGCAGGAACAGAACTGTAGACAAAAAAGTGAAAAAAAGAATAAAAAATAAAAGTTCAATTGACAAGCCTAATTTAAAATAAATGCGTAATAGCCTAATTTATTGTTGTCAATCAGCTGAATAAAATTAATATTCTTTTAACTGGTATACATTCATTTTTAACCATCATTATGTTTTTTTACAGAATCTGTGGACGATGTGGCGACTGCAGCTGAACAGTTAATTGCAGATTTTGAAACTGTCTGCCTGGCCCAAAATGAGAGCATAGACGAAGGTAATTTATTGAATCATAAATTGCATTTATGATTCAAACAAAAATAAAACATAAGGGATTATCTTTTAACAGACTTATCACATTATTCTCTAATATAAAAATCAAGAATTAACCAATGAATAATTAGTCCAATAATTTTTAATTGTTGCCCGAGGTCAATGGTTATTCATCTCTGGAGCAATTATTATACTCTCAACCGTTATCTAAAAACCTATTTATCATTAGGTATGATTCGTCAGATGGAAACAGAAATGGATCTTATGTCGTTAAAATTGTCACAAGCACTAAGGACACTACGAAAGTATGCAAGTGACAAAAAACATTTGATTGTCGAGGATAACGATTACAACGAAGCTATAATAAAAGATTTGTTTAAAATTCAAAACTTGCAAAAACTGCGTGATACAGAAGAAAAATTAAAGCAAGACAAAGTGGCATATGAAGAGGCTGTGAGTACCTAAAATCGACGTTTTATACACATTTTCTTATTCTTGTATATGTAAAAGTTATTATTTAAATATTCTGCACCAAGTTTTGCACTTATTACAATGTTTTTTTTAGATAAAATACGTTAGGTCCCTCCATAATCAAGACATACACAACTCGTGCAGCGGATTCCTTACCCATGTATTAAAAACTGTTATGTCTGATAATGTTGCTAAAGAATACAGCTTACATGGAAGGCAAAACAAAAAGGCTGCTGGAGATCTCTTTACTATTCAATTGATTGTAGGTAATGTATGAATTGTTATTAAATTAAAAAAAACTGTTGCTTTATTAATATAAATTACAAAAAATAAAATATTACAAAATATTTTTAACGTTTAGATGTAACATTGGCGAGATTCCGAAATAAGGCAACTAAAGATGAAATTTTGAGAAAAGTAGGATCGTGGTTCAAATTTGCTTCCGAACGGATAAAAAAAACGAATTTAAGAACCCAAAGAACAAAGCAGGTTGAAGCAGCACAAGACGCTGAGACACCGAACTAGTTGAAGAAACGAATCACACAGAGTTTTCGATTTAAGATTTGTACGATTTTCGTTACTGCGCATAAAACTATGTTCTGTATAACTGCATATACAATTAAGAATTTTAAACAATTTTATATTTATGAATGTGTCTACGTGTTCGTTCCATGTAAGCGCGAAATATTTATGTCGCTATTTAAAAGTTTATTTATTTTATTAAAATACAGAAAAGAACATTGTAACTGACACTTACCTTCGTTTATTCGGCACTGTAATTTCAGTATTTTTGTATTGAGCATTTCTGTATTTTATAAATAAAATATTTAAAAATTGTTTATTTAAAATGTTTGTCTTTTAAATGTTCCGCTATATTCCCTCACATTATAATATTTATATTATTTTCAATTATTTATTTTAATGCAACTTAATTTATTGCAAAAATGCTCAGCATGCTCTGCAAAATAAGGTTTTGAGTCAATTGAAACTAACGCTTGCAAAACCTTCACCAGAGAACCTTTTTTAAATTTTAACGTTTTGGAAGCGTTACCGAAAACGTTTACAAGCCGTTACAGTTAACGTTTGGCTGTCACTGATGAGTTCAGTCGCTTGTTAAAGGTTAGCTTTGGTAACGTTTTCCAAACGTTATCTCAACTTCTTCTAAGCGTTTTCCCAAGATCTCTTCTAAACGTTATTTTAATCCTCGGAAAGCGACATTTGATGGCTTGTGAGAGGTTTTTTAGACGTTAATGCCTATTTCGGCAACGTTTCCAAAACCATCCCCAGCGTTGTCTTTAACCCTTGTAAGAGGTTTTCTAAACGACAGTGCTCTTTATGGGAACAAATCCTGGTATTTTACCAAAATAGATTTACGGATTTACGGCGATGTTTAAAGGCGGGTTCGTTTACGGTTCGCTCGGATCCGCGAGGGAAATCACAAGAATAGTTTTGAACAACGTTTTAAGTGATTTGTGGTTGAAGACGCTTTAAAACAAACAATGTGGCTCGCCCTAGCGGTCGAGTCTATAATAAAAACCGGGTATCGACCTATCTCGTTAAATGAGTTCTAATGATTTCACGTTGGACATTCGTACTTCACGAGAAACAGATTCATCGCGGATACACTGCTTGGAGGTATTTTAAATGTCTTAAAGAAAATATCGGAAAGCTTGGGAAGCTGAACCTGAATTTTCAGGTAACATTTGAATTATTTTTAAAAACATAACCTAACAGAACTTCTCTAAAAATTCAGATCTTTTTCGTGAATCAAGACAATATTTTCTACCGAAAGGAACCTGAACAGAACAATTTCCAAAATAAAAGTCTGAAAATTAACCGCAGAATTATTCTTAAGGTATAAAGTCACTGAAATGATAGAACTAAAAAATGATTGAAAAATGTATAAAAAATAAGATTGAATTTGTTTCTTTTCAACGATATTAAAAATTCAACATTTTACTACATATTAATTGAAATAATAATAAATAAATTTTCATTAAATTACCTGTGACATTTAGAGGTTGTCATTAAAATATACCAATATCATTAAAATAGAACATTTTAACAACTCACCATCTTAATGAAAAGTGCATAAGTATTTAATGTTTGAATTTATGATATCAGTATAAAATACACATCACCATCTAGTTATTGAGATATTTCCATTATAAATTTGTAGATAATTTGCATTCAGCTGCTGTCTGACATTTCAATCGAATTCGATTTTCAAATTTAAAAATATTTAAAAATAAAGTAATAAATAATATAATATTTTATTTTGTGAAAATTAAAAAATTATTTATTTGAGCGACTTTTGTTTACAATTAATTAGATTGATTATTACAGCTTATAAAAGTATAATTTAATTTTCAAGCAAAACTTTTACGATGCATTGAACAGAATGAATAAAATCAGAATTCTTTTTTAAATTAAAAATCAAATTGTGCAAAACATTTTTAGGATGGCTAACTGCTTCGACTGAAGGTGATAAAGCATTTTGTCAGTTGTGCAAATGTAATTTGCAATGCCACAAAAAAGACCTGTTGAATCACGCGAAATGCAAAAAGCACGTGGAAGCCTTCAAGCACTCTCGACAAGTTTCTGTTACGAGGAAAATGACAGATTTTGCTAAGAAAACCATACCCGAAAAGAGGAAAATTGCAGAGCTGAAAATCGCCGCTTTTATCGCCGAGCATTGCTCAGTTGCAACAGTGGATCACTTGGGTACTTTGATCAAGCATCTGGATATTTCATCTGAAGTCTTGACTGATTTAAACCTTCATCGGACCAAGTGTACTGGATTAATAAAAAATATAATTTCGCCGTGTATGTTGGATGATTTTCTGGAGGATGTTGGCAGCGGTCACTACTCTCTAATCATAGATGACACCACGGCTATCGACACCTCGAAACTCATGGGCATCATGATTCGCTACTTTAGCCGGACGAAGAAGAGAGTAGTGACAACATTTTACCGACTTTTGGAAGTGGAATGCGGAGATGCGGATGGTTTGACAGCTGCATTCAAGAAACAACTCGACAGTGATGGGCTGAACATAAAAAATCTCGTCGGAATAGGTGTAGATGGAGCTAACGTTATGGTGGGTAAACATCATTCTTTTTCCACGATTCTGAAAGAAAACAATGAAGAGCTTGTCATCGTTAAGTGCATCTGCCATTCGTTACATTTGGCGGCTGAGCATGCGTAAATGTATGCCTCGAAATTTGGATTTTCTCGTCAAAGAAACCCATAATTGGTTTTCATGCAGTAAAAAACGACAGGTTGAGTACGAAATGCTATATAAAACCATAGCCGATACAAAACCATTAAAAATTGATAAGCTATCAGGAACACGTTTGTTGGCGCGACACAATGCGATTAGGAAGATTCTTGAGCAATGGGATGCCTTGAGACTTCATTTCGACATAGCTAAAGATAAAGAACGCTGTTATACCGCTGAGCAGCTCAGTCAAATGTACACGTCGCAAGCGAATTTTACTTACCTGACGTTTTTGAATCACACATTGAAATACATAACTGAGGTGAATAAGAGTTTTCAAGCCGAATCTGCGGATCCTCTAAAGCTGCTGCAAGACCTTCATTCTATGATGATTCACTGCTTGCAATTCCTGGTAGTGCCTACGAGGTTACAGCTTGTGACAAAAAAGGATCTGGCTCATTTCAACTTCAAGGAACACCTGATGAGAATTGACTGCATAAACTTTGGATATTCTTTCCTGGAAGCTTCTCGAGGCATGAGCTCGCAGGAGCTTTTGTACGTGAAAAGCAGGTGCCGCAACTTTCTTGTCTGCTTGTGCGAACAAATTCAGCAAAGACTTCCCGAAAACCTGCACGTGTTGGAAAAAATGAGCCTAAAACCGCAACATCCCAACTTAAACCGGACATAACCGAGCTTGCTGCCAGCTTCAAGAAATCCTGTTTCGATATCGATGCTACGGTTGATGAGTGGAACCTGCTGCATACAACTACGTGGGCAGAATTAGAAGACACTGAGAATTTTTGGGCAGATGTACTGCAACTGAAGAATTCAACGGGACAATTGCGCTACGGAAACATAGGACGGTTCGCAGTCATGTTACTATGTCTCCCGTTTTCGAACGCAGCTGTGGAACGAGCTTTTTCCGTGCTTAACATTGTCAAGAACAAACTAAGAAACAGGATGTGCATTTCGGTATTAGATGCTATTTTACGTGTTAGATTCACATTGCAAAAGGATGGTTGCACCGCTTTTGTACCTTCCAAACGCATGATTGACAAATTCAACGCTGAAACCGTGTACGTTACTGAATCGGCAAAGATAGTACTCGAAGCCATGTCGGTACTGGAAAAGGCATTATGATTCATGTTATTATTTTATGTACATGTTATTATTTATTATTATGTACTCGACTTAATGATCTCGTCTTAATGATTTGTCAAAGACTATATTACCGATCAACGAAAAAAACTATTTATTTTTATTTTAATCTTTGATTACATGTGTAGATTGTTAATTGTACTCCCCTACCGAATGAGTTGCCACGATCTATCGTGGCAATATCGTGGCATTATCGTGAAAACGTAAAAACGCGTAAA
>JABFPB010005558.1:0-13162 GCA_022817645.1 Ceratoteleas bidentatus
ATAAGGGCCACATCGATTCCATGCGTGACGTACCCGATCACAGCCCCATCAATTTTGTACAATTTCTACTAGGGTGGCAGTAAATGTCATAACTTAACAGAATTGCTTTATCAAAATTCTGTCTGGACAGTTTGTTTGTTATGGAAATGTGAACAATTACGGAAAAAACAGAGAAACCGAAAACAAATTGTACTCCCAGAAACATTGTGAAAAAGCTCTTTTTAAGCTATTGTTCAAATAGTCTATTTTGTGTCGAGGGCGATGAAATGGAAAATTTTGTTTCTCGTACGAAGTTTACAATCCGAGCCGACGACGAGGTTTGTAATCGCACGAGGAACGGATTTTCCATCATTCGCCTTTGGTACAAATGATATTTTATGGCACAAGGGCGCGAAAAAAGCAGTTTTTCTAAAACTTGCCCTAGGACGGAAAAGTGCACTTTTCGGGCCAGCGTGCCATAAAATAAATATGTTTATTATAATTATTAATGACATTCTGTGCATAATTCTTAATATATAATCTATAATTCGAGCAGCTTTATACAACAAAAAATGATAAAACTCAATTGCCCTTTAGCCATATTACTCATTTCCATTGCACGACCCCTTAAGTGGAAAGTGCGGCTACTCTTTACAGAAATTTTGAACGTTAATTGAACGTCGGTTTTGGAAAAGCGAGTTCTTGTTAACGTATCAAGTACACCAGATTTTATCTTTCTCTCGTTCACCTAGAATTTATATTTATACTCAACACGAGTCTTTAATCGAATTTTTATCCACTACAATTTGAAAACCATCATTTCACCTTGTTTATCATCACCTTCCTACTTATCAACACCTTTTCAATTCTAATCACCAATTACCCAACTCGAAACTGCAAATGCAGATCAAAACAAATGACCTGAACCTCGCCGAGCCTCAAAAAATTCCGGCCAATCTTGCCACCTCTCCTACCACTGGCTCTGCTTAACAAAAACCCTGGCGTCCTCGTCAAACCTGCGTCCTGGCAGACGCGTCATTTTTCACCGCAACATCCGTGTAATTAATGATAACAGAGGTGGATTTACATACGTCCGGTTGTTTCGGCCCACCCCTTTACGGCAACATCAATTTGCCTTCTCTGGCAATAATGCAGCGAAACCCCGAGGAGCGCCGCAGCGCAATTTCAGGGGTGAACAGCGCCCGCGGAAAAACAGTCCCCCAAGAAAAATGAGCAGAAAAGGGTCGACGAGGCCACTGCACCGCACACTCCGGGCACAAAATAGCTCGAGCGATTTGCACGCACAAGCACCGGCGCTGGATCGCGATTGGTCGATACGCGGGGGCCTTAAGGGGGCGCCCCTTAAGGTGCCGCAGGTGCCGCTGGCGTCGTCGGGTTCGGGCTCGAAAACCCGGGCGATGTCGGGCGGAACTGTCGACGGACTGCGAAGGCGTCGGACGCGACTCGGCGGCGGCGCTGTGCACGACTATACTGCCGGCTGGACTATACTCCCGGAGCTTGCGCGGCGCAAGCGTCGCCCGGTCCGCCGCCCTGTCTGCCGCCGCGAGCCGCGCACCACAACCATCCACGTCCGACGCCGCTGAAAACGCGACATCGCCAGCAAGACGCCCGAGACGGGGCATCATCGTTTTAATGATTGACGGATTTGGCCGGCAGCTTTTACGGCTGTCGCAGTGCGAGACTCGCCGGCTGGGCTGTCCCAGGCGAGCTGGATATTTTCGAAGCACAGTGGCGGGATTGTGTTGTGGAGATAAGAATGCAGATTTTGGTTCTCGGATGTGTTCGTTTAAGGGGACTGGCAAGTGGCTTTTTTTCGATCAGCTTATCATTTTTTGTTGCTGAAGGGGTTTAGACTACTCTTTAAAAATCTGTAGGAAAAAGTACTAGGGATGGTTTGTGTAATAGTTATTATACGTTCGAAAAAGACTAGTTTTGATATTCTGGGCCAGTTTTAACATTTAAGCTTCTGGGCGATCAATTCTAAACCAACCGCCATTTTCGTTGGAAATGGTCAAGACTATATATTCAAGGATTTTTTAAAAAGATTATAAAAAAGTTATCTGCGACAATTGCACACTTTTATTAATTTTCACGTGCCAATTCCCTTAAGGTGGAACTATCATGACAGCCACAGCCATTGTTTATTGTTTTTGGAAGTTTAACAAGTAGAGAATGAGTTGGAAATATTATTAAATTGATAATGAGTATTCGAATGTGAAGTAATAAGATAAAAGAAAAAAAACGTAAATTTCATATTCTTACTCGAGTGTATTCTCTCAGCCAATGAGGTGTCGACTTTCCTTTGCCTCCCATGAAGTTTTAATAATTACTCAAAAACAAACAAGTAGAATTTAACCATGTTGTCACAATATTTTACTTAAACGTCCACAGAACATTATATTAGTTTTTTGTTGAAGTTATATTTTATTTATGGAGATAGTTGAATAAATCATTTAGTACAGATCTCCCTATACCGTCTGCTAATTAAAATATTTTCATAGAGACTATTTCTAGCAATTATATCGAGCATTGTAAAACAATTATATAGATGTACACACGTTTTTTCTTCAGTTTAATTGAAATTTAAAATTTAGACATGTTTTTTCATCAATTGTAATAATTTTGTATACTAATGAAATAACGTTTTTTTTTCAAAAGGGTAGGAAGTGCAACGATAGGTAATTGAACTCTCATTATCGACCGATATTATATTCTACAATTTTGAGCGATTTCATAAATTTTGAAAGATAACTCCGCGGAACAAATGTTAGATTGGGTCTTGTATACACGAGCAAGACCATATGTACGATAAACAAGATTTTTGTCCTTTTGACACGTCCAACCCGTTTGGCTGTATTTCGTCTCGATCGGGATCGAAAAATTTTAATCTTGCCAGAATTCGACAACTGAGATCTCGCAGATCCCTAGGAGAATGTGTTGTCAAAGTTGCATCAAATAAAGGTTATTGAGCAACGACTAATTAAAATTTTTCGGATGTTCGAAAAATGTATATCTTATGTTAACATAATTTTAAATCGAAATAAAGCTTAGGTATATTAGTTTAATAGGTAATTCTGAATATTTCACCATACAAGCGATCAAAATAAATACGTGCTGGTCAAATGTAGTTTACCATGAAAACCGCAGTTTTTTCTACATTTTAACTCATTTTTCGGATGACATTATTCCGTTGCTATTGATTAGAACTCTATAAACGAGTAATCTATTCCAAAGATTACAGCTTAAAGATTTGTTTCGCCAGTAAACCATGGAACATTGTCACAAAATGCAAAAAAATAAGCATTTTTTTAAGAATACCCCTTAAAAAGCTTTAAATACATTTTTTAATATTCAACATTGATTTTTAAAAAATCCTGATCAGATACAAGCCAAATGGGTTGGACGATTCAAAAGGAAAAAAATCTAGTTAATCGGACATATGGCCTTGCTCATCTACGCAGACCCAACGTAAAATTTATTCCACGGTGTAACTGGACTGTGAAGGGGACTTTAAGGCGATGTCGAATGAACGGAGAAAGTTTTCTTTTTCCGTCCGAAAAAAAGAATTTTGAATTCGCTATTTCGTGAAAAATAATATTTCGAAAATTAGTCCTACAGGAATAATTCGCGAAGTTATACACCAAATGTGGATATCATTTGGTTTGTGAAACTTTCTTTACGACATTGAAAGTGTGACTTTACAACGATGAATAGTGTAAGAGTTGTGTAAAGTAGTTGGAAATGGAACTAGAGAGGTTTTTTGCAACGTACATTAAATTGTGGAATTGAATAAAGTTAGCAAGTAATTTGGAGTACTTCAACCTGGCGGTTTTCCCTCTTCGAATTCCGCCGCTTCTCGTCTATAAAGAAAGATGTTGAAAAATCAAAATACTTCGGTCAATCAAATCACAAGTCATGAACAAGTTCGCGTCGCAACGAGACTCGAGAGCCAAATTGCAAATATTTGTGTGAAATGAAGTCTGTCTGATGCGTAAATAAGTTCTATGTAGACAGCTTGAGACTGAGCGAATGTTTCGAAAATTGTACTTGCTTATTTCGACGAAGCTAACATTTAATTTTGAAAATAATAGCGAAAAAGGCAATATTAATGCAATTCACTGAATGCAGGTAAGGACTTACGTTATGATTCGGCGCAAACAATTTCCGTGTGCGCTTTAGCCGAGATATTTTGTAACGGCGGTTAATTATGGCGGAAATTTTTCTCTCTGGTGAGAGCTTGCCGGGGAATAATTATACGAAGAGTTTTTGAAGTGCGCGCGGAGAAACGATTTTCAAAGTATTGTAACTTTGTAAGACAATATCTTTGAGCGTCGTTTGAAGAGCCATTTTTAAAGGCCAACTTCATTCGCTCAAGGACTTTTCTTCAACTTTTTTATTTTTGTCAAAGTTCGCAAGTTCCCGATATCAGAATATTATATTTAGATTGATTGAATTATTTAATAAACATTATGTGGCCTATTTATAAATCTAACATTTACCACCGACAATAACAGGTAGTATTTTAATTCAAATATTTTCAATTGTATATACTAATGAATTTATTTACAAAGTCTCCATGAAGAAGACTTTTCGTGCCCATACTTATGGGTTTATTGTAAAATATGCGAAAGAAATTATGCATATAATCTTGAATCTATTAATCTTCATAAAAACAGGAAACTGAGACAATATTTGTGGTAAAAAAGTAAGCACGGAATAAGCGATTAAATCAAACCCACGGCATTAATTTAATACCCGGGAAGAATTACATTTGCGAGATAAAATCCTCGTAAATCCAGTGGAATAATTGTGTAGATTGAATTAAAATTTGGTCTGCGCGTATGGGAAGCAAAAAATGTCTTCCCAAACACCGCTCGAAACGAAACGCAATTGTACGTCTGTTACCATTGTTTGAAATTAGTTTGGACTTGTTAATTGCGAAAACTATAAACTGTCCGCGCAGCTTTGCAGGATATTAGTTTTTATCTGTGTTTTCTGTGTCTCAGAAATCTAATTAGAATTGCACATGCATGTTTCGTTAACATTAGCTTACGCACTATCGGAGAGCGATCAATTGTAATCACGTCTTCGTAACGCGTGAACGTATCGTCTATATCTTTCAAAAAGGAAAATCAATCATTCAGGTCCGAAAATTAATCGTTTCGACCAATTGTACTATTGACGTAATTTTGGTACGAAAACGACTGCAGACCGTCAACTTTCTGGTATCATTTTGACAAATCGCTTTCCCGTATAGCACAATGGAATCTAATTCCTAAGCTGTTCAGATTTGATTAGATTTGGCCAGTTTCAACTGGACCTGCTACTTGGACATAAGACAGTTAAAACTTTGGCTTGACGATAATTGGTTATGAAGTTCTACCGACTCAATTGTTCGACGAAGATAAAAAACTTTATTGCAGTGCTCACTTCGGAAAGTTATCATTTATTTGAAGAGGTCTGATTTTAATAGAATTTCGACCTTTTATTCGGATCAACAGCGAATTAGTTGTTAAAATGTCAGAAACCCACTGAGATTTGTTTATTTTTCAATATTAAAAGAAAAAAAATCTCAATTGATGTTTCAATCTGAATAAATCAAATTTGTTCATACTTTTCCCAAAAAGAATTGTGTTTATGAAAGACGAGATTATTAACTAGGATTCATCAAAAAGTACAAATAAAAAAAATTTTTAGAAAAATTGTTTGACAAAAAATGGAATTCCATCAGCCAAGTGAAGACGAAAATCTTATGAATGCTCCTTCATGAAAAACGACTTAACTGCAACGACTCAAACTCCGCTTGATTTCGATCGGCCAATAAATAAAGCGGCACAACAACGCTTAACGAAGCCAATTTGGAATCGCGTTGACCTATAATGCCACAAAAGGATCAGTGTGATGGCAATTTCGACTCAACGTATTCCCTCGGACTCGTCGCAACTTTTTGCGAAAACACCGACGTTTATTTTCGCCGTAAAAAGCGTATTTTTTGTTTAACTCGAATGAGTCGGACGCAAAAAACTTAGCGCATTTGTCGAAAAGATTATAAACGGTGCAGTAATAAAGTCGCCCCACCCGGCCAACTAGCGAAACAAAGCAATTGTTATGCGCGCAAATAAAACTCCACTTCGCGTTTTATTATGTTTTGCAAACGAATAAAGGTATGTGCACTGAGACATTCAATTTGACAATAGTGATGAATTCGTTACAGAAATTTAATTGTCTATTCCAATCACCAAAATTGTAAATTGATAATTTTACAATCCAATTCTTCTAATTTCACTTTGATTAAATACTTCTTTCGGGCTAATGGCTGAAACGTCAAACTGAGTTTGCAGTAGGACCGACGGCCTGTAAAATATGAGGAAGCATTCGAGTGGCCAAAACAAGGAATTGGCGGCAATAAATATGTCGACGCGACGGAATTTTCGAAAGCCGTTTGAACGAGATGACTCCGGGTTAATCAAAGGTGGTGCGATTGCGTGATTTGTGACGCGTGGCTGAATCGCGCTCGGCTGACTAATTTATCCGCGCGTGGAAACGCGATCGCGGAAGAGTACGGCCAGACGCCTCCGCCCGATTCCGGCCTCAGAAATAGGATCATGCACGTTCGCTTGCACAGTATTGGATTGCCATTATTCAATTTCTTCGCTAATTGGGCGACTGTGCTGTTGGCTTGTCGCAATTCATACAGTAGTCTGCTTCCGAGCCAATAACACTGTTTAAATAAACACGCTAATGTCACCATTTCCACTTCCTGCAGATCAAATCGCAATCAATTACCCCAAAACTATAATACGTGGTGTAGTGTAGTTTTGGGGTATTAAACATCCTACATTTACAGTAAATATTACTGTTGTGGAAGTAATAACGACATTTGAAAAAAGAAGTTAATATGACTTCCAAGAACTTTTCGTAGTCTCCAAATTCTAGGAAGTGAATATTCATCTGTTTTAAGAGGAAAGTCGTACACTTAAAAAATAAGTGTATATGCGCTTCTTAGTAAGTGAAAATTCACTTATTTTAAGTGCGTATATACTTAATTGAATAAGTGCACATCTTTTCACTTATTAAAGAGAGTATGCGCCATCTACGAAAAATTCTTTGAAGTTACAAGAATTTATTCCAAAAGATATACGAGATGGTTACTGCATAGTATGGTAAAATTGCCTGTAAATCAAGCAATTTTAATCTAATTCTTGTCAGGTAGCAAAGAATCTTTCACTTGAAAAATAATATTGAATTACGTTTGTTTGTTTAATACAAGGCGATCCAGTTTAATGTAATTTAATAATTGAAGTGGAAATGGATGAGAAACGTTACGAAATAATTGCGCCATCAATCTTGAGCGTAATACATTTTCGGCGCATTATCGGAACACGAGATGCACGAGGCTGTATGGAAAACGCGAGGCTTAATCTCAATACGGCTTTCCATTTTTATGTCACTCATCACTCGTCTCATGTAATACTGTTTTAATGCGACCGACTTGAAAAACTCGTTCTATGCCGACGCTTCTGTTAATAAAAGGTTTTCAATTGATCGCTTACGTGATTACCGGTTATTTCATTTCATTTCCCGCGGCTCAATGAGCCGCTGCGATATGTACAAGTTGGTTTTTAATTTTCAAAAACCATCTCTTTAATACCATTACACAGCACAGGGGACATTAAAATATTTATTTTCAAGAAGAATTAATTAGAACAAAATTACACTTCTGCCTCTTTTATCACGTAGTTCCCTCTATTTTTTCTCTCGGAAAAAATGTCACGTTAATTAAAATAAAGGCATTTAAAAAATCATCACCTATGGTTTCACCTTCGTTTTCGTTAAAACGGCGATTCTGAGTTGAAGTAATTGCAATCGCCTTTTAATTATGTATACTTAGTTATTAGTGTCGAGCTTGCTGGCTTTTTGCTTTATCATAAGGCGGCATACGAATAAGATGTTAACGGACTATTATCGATATAATCGCATAAGCATAATAAAAGAAACCTACGTCGTTCATCATTTCGCCCCTCGTGTCCGAATGATGCTTCCATTGATATGTTATTGTGAGATATTTAAATGTGGTTTTATGATGTAGGTCAATTTATGCCGTTGAAAGGGAAGGACTTCAAGAGTAACTAGGTAGGTTTACGGAAACAAATTGGACGACAATGATTAATCATGATATTGCGAACGAAATTGAAGGAAATTGAAAGGATAAAGATCGTTCATTAAAAGTCAAGTGACTTTGAATCAAGGATAATTACTTCAAAGTTAAAAGGCGAAAATTATTAGTTGAGTGTTTGTTATGTCTGAGTTATTTTACTCAAATATCGGTTAATCAGGTAATCGACTTTCTTCGATCATGTACTTCTTCTATGATCACAATTCTGATATTACATTTCAAACTTCTTACCCCAAAATATCCTTTGGTAAAATATTATTGATGAAATATATTTTTTTATTGATAAATAAAAACGAAAATTATAGTTCTAAAATCAATTTGACATTAAAACAGATTATTAATATTAAATCACGTCATTACGTTCTGTAAGATGAATTGATGGTCTGGATCAAACAATCCAACATTCTATATAAACTACGGCAAATGTCGGGTTATTTGATACGGAGTTTCAATTGTCTAGCAAATTTCACATTGATTATTCCAATTTCATTCTCTATGCAATTATACTATTAGTCATATGTTTTTAGATATTCAGTTACGACCTATACACCGAAAATGTCAAAAACAATTTCACAAGCAGAAACATTGCAGATACAGATATTTATGTTATCAAGAAACTAATTGCTCGGTAAAAAGTAGTTATTTGATAAATATATAATAAAGTGATCTATTATGTATTTATTTTTTATCAAGTATTGATCGACGCAAATTGATATGCAGACTTTCAAGTTTTTTATTAAAGAAGACATACAATTTGTTACGGAAAATAAGCTAGAAACTATATTTTGATTTCTTACAATTTTCATCTTAAAAAAAACGATTTTCAAATGAATTCACGTATTACAAATAAAGATTATATAAAATCCCAACAATTTTTCAGTTTTTTTCTTAGAAATGTTTTGTTCAGGGTAATTGTTATTTATGTATTTATAAAAGTTGAAATGCTATGCTTACAAATAAAAAATAAAAATACACTAACTTCGGGATTCCAGTACTGAACAATCACCTTGACTGAAATGCTGCTGGACAACTATCAGCAGAGTCTCCACAATTACCCTACAGTACTTGATTCGAAATGCGATAAAAGCGCCATCTTGATCGTAACTTTGGGCCGTCAGCTTGACTGAAAATTATCAAGTTTACATTGAATTTCTATCATCTTGCTAATTATTTATAAAGATCAAATCGACAAAAGTATAAACAAAATAATATGAAGGCCTAGGACACAAACCCCAAAACGTTTTACGAACGTTTATTAAACGTTGAATGTTTAATAAGCATTCTGTGAACGTTTAAGAAACATTTAAAAAACGTTTGAAGGTTTAGTTCCGTTGAAGGACAAAATATATATTCATCATTGAGATGACCTAAAGTATTTTCTTTACCAAATCGCCGCTACACTTGTTTCTACCGTAGCCTACACGTGACGATTTATACGTAATGAATCGGCTTAGCGATTTTCGAGGAAGAAAAATAATTGGACATGCATCCCTTAGTCCCGTCCAAAATATCAATCTTCTTATGATCAAAGATTCTTAACGCAATTATATGTCGCGCGCGTTACCGTCTAGGGGGGGGGGGGGCAATGCTACCTGTTCATCCAATTTGCGCCATTAAAACCTATCATTAGGCGTATCCCGTGTCGTAATTGGCGCTGAAAGTTAAGCCTTTTGTCGCTGCAGACGCAGCGAGCGCGTGGAGGTCGGTAAAGAAAATCGATAAACCAAGATGGCGCTGCATATTGCGGGGCACTGCAGCCAAATAAGCCCGAAGTTAGCCGGACCGAAGTTTCGTCGAGAAATTACTGCGATGAATTTCAGAGTAGTGGCTGCTCGGACGCTATCGACTGGTGCACCGCTTGTTTTTATCGAATGACCGTCTTTTTAAGGTCCTGTTAATGTTTTTGGCTTCGCTTAATGGGGTTGATAAAGGCTCGTCGTTGAGTTGCGGTGATAAACCCGTGGACTTTGAAATTTTGCTAATCCGGTCGTACCCATTGCCGAAAGACGTTATAATGTTATAACAGAGATCTTAAAGTTGCTACAAAACTGCGAAAGTTGACTGAAAGGGGCACTTTGTTTTTAACACTTTATTAGAAAAAAACATAGATGAGAAGGTTAACCAATCAGTTTGAATATTGTTTCATGTTTGGAAAATGTTGTGTGCGTCAAATAAATTAGCTGAACAAACATAATCTGAAAAATTGAAGGTGGCAAATTCATGTCAGTGGAGAGGATAAAGGGGTAAAATCAGGTCTATGAACAAGTAGGCCGAGGTGGATGAAATTTTAGGATATAACAGGCTTTAATAGGGAGTATCAGCTATATACAGCAGAGGCCACCAGAACTAAAATCTTGCACTGAAAACCATGGATTCAGATTTCTACAAAATTCCAACGAATTTCTTGTGATTTTACAGTTTAGCTATAAATCTCAGTAGATCTTTCATGATTTTATAGTAAAACTGTAAACTATTCAGTAAAATCAGTATCGAAATATTCCTAACTTCTTTTTACATTTTCAATCTTGTTTTAACTGGAAACAGCCTATTAGAACATTAATCGGCCTAAGATTTCTCTCCTAAAAAATGCAGACGTCCTAAAAAATATTATAGAACAATACAATTACAGCTGTCTCAAAAATAATATCCAGCAATGCTTCAGTCGGTAAGTATTTTTCCTCAGCGCCGTCGATAATTGGATTACAAACTGTTCTCTCAAAACAACATCTGTAAATGTTGCATTGATAGTCCAACAGATCGTTGCCATTGTTCAATAGCGAATGATAATATTGTTTGCGTTCGCTATTACAATTTGCATGCTCTCGAAAGCCCGGCCATCCCTCTGCGTAATTCAGTGGAGAAAGCGCTCGGCCTCCAAACACAATCGGGCGCATTCCTCCCGAGGCAATCCCGTCCGAGAAAAAGCGCCGTATAGCCATCATCTGCTTTTGAAATCGCGTCGTGCGCCGCTCGTTCGATTGGATTGCATCTGCCTGGCCGACAACCTGACCTCTTCTACTTGCGGCCGCGAGCCATTCAACCCTAACTAAGCCGTCGAGGGAGAACGCGACAGACAGGCCGCTCGGCGCAACTGCACTCCAGCTCCATTTACGCTGCGCATCAACTTTTTCTTTCCAAACTACTTCATTTTCATTTCGGCCTACGCCCGGGGAGCTGTTTAGCCGCACGGATAATCGTCAGCGTGCTGTGTATGTTCTGGGAAAATCCATATAGTTACCATAACGATATAAATTTGATGGCTGGTAAAACCATAATTATAACCAATGAAATGATGGTTGCCATTACAATTAACATTCGCACGTAGATTCCACGTAGATTCCACGTCGAATCTACGTGTTTTAGAGGTTTGTCTGTTAGGGTGTATTATTTTAGGAACCATAATTTATAGTTGCTGCGATGATAAATTCTGGGTTATTCAACCATAAAAATGGTTGCAAAATGTGTATATTAAACGATTGCGACACCTATTAATTTGTTAGATGTACTAAGAATAAATTATGGATCATTATTCGTCAAGGTTGCAGATACCAGCGTTTTCTGCAAAAATGCAAGAGAACGCTCATGCGCAGTCGCTGGACATCATCGACATTATGTCTACGCATTTTGTTTCCAAAAAAAGCACCGCTTCGAAGCCAATTTAATCGGGTTCGGGGGAGCTCCGTATCGAGTCGCCCTTATAAATTCCCGATCTCCCCCAAGCTCATTTATACGTACAGATTATCAGGCAATAAATAGTGGCCGCAGCTGGCGCTGTCGCGCGCCACTTCTCGCCGGAACAGATTTGAAACAATGCCTTTTTACGCGCCAGTTCATCCTGGCGTTCTGAATATTTCACGACCACCCAAGATTACACTTGTTACTTGGGATCCCAGACTCGAGCGATATTAGACGTCGTTTTCAATGCGCTGCATATGCGTTCTCATTGTTTGCGCAAAGTTGATGGATTTCGACAATTGCACTCGCTTAAGAGAGATATATTTCGCAGCCGAAATTGGGATTTGCGATTTCATAAGATGCACCGAGCAATATTCGTGAATAGGAAGTGACGGCCGAGAAGAATTGTGCCCGTAAATTTGTTTATTCAATTAAATCGGACCGAAGTGTGGTTCATTTCGCGATTGCATGGCGACCGACGATTGGCTAGTTTTACTGAGAAATTAATGTCCACGCTGAGAAAAAAGTCTTGTATATTTGATAGAATTTGTGGCTGAGGCAGCTAATTGGGGATATAGTTATTACCTGTCATATATAGATATACTGTATGGCGTGTTCAGATTGTAGGACAATTAGCTGCAGTGTATCGGAATAAATTGCTATGCCGCATGGCATTTTCATTACAAAATTTTGAGAAAATATTGTTTTATGTTCATGTTAAAAAAACTTACTTTGTGATCACATTATTTTCTTAAATAAAACTTACTTTTTTGTGATCACATTTGTAAGTTTATTTAATTGATATATTTCAGTTTTTCTAATTTCCTAATAATGTAATTCGTGTCATAAAATATGTCACACTATTTAGCATGCTTCAAGTATCGAAATGTTGGTTTCACCAATATTGTTTATCATAAAACGCTTGTAGAAAATTTCAAACATTTTTAGAGCTAATGGAAATTCTCAAAATGTTTGAAAAAGTGTTAAAAAAGTCTAACATGAAAGACAGAAAATAAGACTGAAAGGACCCCTTTTTGACATTGTTTCAGATTTTTTTCTTGTTTTTTATGTATACAGAGAAAAAATAAGATAATTATGAGTATAGAAACAATTGTCTAAAACTGTCTACAAAAATCTGAAACAGAATGAAAATATATGAAAAGGCGTCAAAATTGAGATCTTTTTTACAGACATTTTTTCAAACTGTAATATTCGATTTTATCAGACATTTCAAGACTGCCCATTTTTACAAGGGATCATTTGTCTTCCTTAATAACTCAGACTTATCGCTAATTTCCTTACATTTATAAC
>JABFPB010005559.1:0-13159 GCA_022817645.1 Ceratoteleas bidentatus
GGAGGTATTAGTGAGGTGAAATGCTAAAAAAAAATCCTTGAAGTGTGAGGAAATGTTACGTCAAATCATTAGCTGCGAAAACTTGCGAATCTACACGCAAAAAATTGTTATTCGTAAAAAAAGCATGTTAATCCAGAGCAAATTCGATAGAAATTCACGAAAATACACACATATAAACACACACATACAAACACACATACGCATACGCACTGACACATACACACTCACACAAATATATACACACATACACACAAATTAGTGTGATAATATGCTAAAAAAGTGAAAAATGTCACTTGCGACCCAATTGTCGCAATGAGTTTCGCTGAGTTTCGTGAAAACTTTTTAACGAAAATAATCCTTGAAGTGTGAGGACTTGTTACGTCAAATCATTACCTGCAAAAACTTGCGAATCTACCCGCAAAAAATTGTTATTCGTAAAAAAACATGTTAATTCACAGCAAACTCGATAGAAATTCACACACATACACACATAAACACACATATAAACACACACTTACAAACACACATATACATACGCACTCACACAAATATACACACACATTCACACACCTATTAGTGCTTCGAAAGTGAAGTTTTTCACTTTTTTAGCATTTTATCACACTAATGTGTGTGTATGTGTCCGTGCATATGTGTGTTTGTATGTGTGTGTTTATGTGTGTATGTGCGTGAATTTCTATCGAGTTTGCTCTGGATTAACATGTTTTTTACGAATAACAATTTTTTGCGTGTAGATTCGCAAGTTTTCGCAGCTAATGATTTGACGTAACAATTCCTCACACTTCAAGGATTATTTTCGTCAAAAAGCTTTCACGAAACTCAGCGAAACTCATTGCGATAATTGCGTCAAATGTGAAAATTTTCACTTTTTTTAGCATTTCACCTCACCAATACCTCCAAAGACGTTCCAAATAGCTTCACAAACACTCTTAGATGCACACATATATGCACACACACGTAAATACACATAAACACACTCACACATATTCACAAACGTAGATTTATTGCTATGTATACATATAAGTATACAGTTACAAACACACACGCACACACACATACTCACACATATCCACACATACTCACAATCATGTATACACATCCACACACACATACAAGTACATATACACATCTACAAACATGAATTTATGTCATTAATTGACTACACACACATACACACACAAACACACACATACGGTCAGACGCACTCACACAATCTTATACTATTATCCACACCACATATATATCACGTTCATTGGCGCACCATCGCCAAAAAGCTCTATGCGCGCTTTTCGGAGCATTCTGGACCACTATGCTCCGTCGGACATCGTCGGAACTTCGTCGGTGCAACTTCGTTACATGTCGAATCTGAACTATTTCAGGAAAATATAAAAGTATGTACAGAGAGCGAGTAGACGATATTTTAGTGCAATTCGCAGCAGTTTCTCGCCATCAAAGTTTCTCAAACATAAAAAATTTCAATATTTCCTTACAAGGAAACTTAAAAGAAAACTCTTCAAATAGACAAAATGTCTCAACATTTTTAAACAGTTTGACTTCTATAAATTTTTAATAATGGTTACAATTATCAAACATGAAAAAATAAATTGAATATTTGTCAACTATTCATGTTTGAAATCTCAGAATTAAATTATTCAAAATAAAACAAATTTTGACCTATACCGAGAATTGAATCGAGAACTCCTCGGTAATGAACCGGAAACGTTAGCCGCTAGTCGTTTGACAACACGAAATCTTGGGAGTAGATAAGCGACAAACTATTTGGCGCAACACAAAAAGTGTAATGTATCAATTGTAATGTTATTTTTGTAATGGCAAAACGTACACATCCAATGTAACAAAATATTATATGGTATTTCATTTTATAACATTGTTAATTTCTAACGTTAACATTTTAGACATCAAGTCAGTTGACAAATGTTCAGTTGTTTTTTAAACTTTGACAAATCTGAACAGCGTTAAACTGTTCAGAAAAAAGCTTGAAATTTTGTCTATTTGAAGGTTTTTTTTTAAATCTTCCATGTTAGGAAATTTTGAATTTGTCTTTCCGAAAAACTTTGATGCGGAGAACTTCTTCGGGAAACTTGTTGATGTGATCTTGCGAATTTCACCAAATTTCGTCTAACCGTTTTCTGTTACAAAATTCATCTTCTGTTTCCTTGAATATTTCAGTTTTAACAAGTGACGACGCTGCACTTACGAACGGAGAGAAATACACTGAGAAAACTAAGTAGTAAGAATTACCACTTAAGTGGTAAAAGTCACCATTTCAAGTGGTAAAGCTGTACTATTTGAAATGGTAACTTAAAATATATTTCATTTTCAGTATTAACGAACAATTTTTATTAAAAAATTCTAGTAATGTATCTGGAATGCTATTAAGTATCAGATAACTTAATTGGAATCATAAATATCATATTAGGAAATGTAATTTGATAAATCATGAACCATAACCGCAAACTTTTAATAGCCCTAAATTATAGTTTAAGATAGTTTGAATTTACTACACAATTAATTTGTTTATTTAAATACTCATTAACATTAAACATTAACCCATTTTTATAAGAACCAAGTAACAAAAAGTTAATAAATATATCATCGAAGGTTTTACCACATCAAGTGGTAAGATTTTACCACTTAAATGGCGATTTCTTACCACTTAGTTTTCTCAGTGTGTGAAAAAAATATTATTTTAATGGGGGAGTTTACTATTTCGTTTTTTTAACCGGGGCTTTTTAACAATACAAAAGTCTTACCATTGCCTCCATCCCCGTCTTCGTCATCTGGTCCGAGACCACTTCCAGACGCTTCTAAGTCGTCTCGGACGTCTCCCCCGCCTCGACCAGATCCTTCAAAAATTTCCTGGTCGTCGAGGTAGAGATCGTCCGAACTAAACGGCCCGCCGTTCGCCCTGTTCTTGGCACTTTTTTCTTTCTGCAAAATAACCAAGAAAACGTTTTACTAAAACTTGCTCTTCGTACAAATTTTAAGCCTATATATGCAATAATGTAAATTAAACTCATCATCAAACGTATCGTACCCTATTAATGTTACAAGATATGAATAAAACATCCCTAAAATCGATCAATACCAAATATTTCAAGATTTCATTCCAAAATTGACGTACTTAAATATGTATTCAGTTTCTTCAAATCGTACATTCTCACTCCTCTCGAACTGTATTTCCAATACTTGAAAAATCGCATCTTTACATATTCAGTGAAAACAGTGCCTCAAAATATACCAAACTACGTCCGCCCTACTTCACATCCCAATTTTTCTTTAAGCTCATCACAAGCAAAAAATTCGCCCAATTGTTTCTACAAAATAAATTTACTTTAGTTCCGTGCAACTTGAGTTGGACAGGTAAGACACTATTGTTCGTTTAATTAAGAGAAAAGAACGAAGCGCGCAATTGAGCGAACGCCAAGATGAAGAGCGTTTCGTTTCGCCGATTCGCGTGCATTAATACAGAAAATACGCGGCGGCCGGTTAATTTTGTTTTTAATTACAAAACTCGTCGGGTGTCGTAAAAATGGTTTCAGGGCCGAAGTTGGCCGGATAGCAATTTTCGCGGAGAAACGCGCTCCGACCGACTTCCGTGATGCGCCGCCCGAATTGCTTTTCCCCCATCAATTTGAGTCTCGCGCGCACGTTATTTGCTGTTAATCGGGCGCGCGCAATTGAAAATGCGCCCCGACGAAAGTCCCGCTGGAACTTGTTTCATCCAACTTTTCATCTCGCAAATTACGACGGCTCGATGAAATCCGCCGAACTTGCCTTTTGTCTGCGATTCGCGAAGAATTTCATTTGGCTTATTTGCGCATTCATTCCGACGGGCGACTTTATCATTTTTATTTTATGTAATATAAATTTGGACCGGAGTCGCGGTGGATACGGAAACACTCTGTTTATTAAATCCTTTTGCGCAAAGTCAATTACGGTTGCGCTCGTTTACCGCTGTCGCCGTCCTTTTTATTATAACGGAATGCTAAACGAGGGAAAAAGTAGGTAAGAGTGGACCTCGAGTAGTCGCAACTGTTCAGAAGAATCTTACACTGCGACCGCGAGGGTGATTCAAATGACATAGCTGTGCGAGTTAAATGTGGGTGCATTTCCTTCAATGTGAGCTGATAAACAACAAACAAGTTAAAATAAGCAACATCTAATCAAGCAATCTTAAACTGCAAGCTAAAGTCACTGTAAACCTCAATTCTCCATTTCAAAGATGGTACACAGTGAAAAATTGTTGGAGTCAAAACAACTCAGTGTAGGAATTGAAAGATCTAAACAGGTTTTTCAGTACCGATTAGGAGTTAAAAAAAAAGAAGGTAAAAAGTTAGAATCAACTCCATTTTGGAATTGTTGTATCTTCTTTATGGAGGAACAAAATGGGGTTATGGATCCACTAGATCCCAGCAAACGAAAACCATTAGAGACCATTAAGTTTACCGAAAAATGAATGAGGTTTTTGAACATTTTACAGTTGGTTGCATACATTTTATCGGTCAGTACAAATTAACCTCAAATTCGTCTTAGAAGTATTTTTGTTTTTCAAATCTATCGTTTATAACCGATTCATACTTTAACGCATCACTTACTTAAAACTTCCAATTGGTTTTGATCAATTCATCTTCGAACATTAAACGTTAAAAAGTGAGGTTAATCTGGAGAAGCCATCAGAAATTTCATTCCAACGATCATAGACCATTAGAAACCATTAGAAAAATTCTAATGGTTTCAATCGCGTCTTAGAAATGGTTTCTAATGGTTTTTCTCTACCGGGAAACTGTCTAGTTATTAAAGAAAACAGTTGAATCTACTCCCATTTGTCTCAGTACAATCCACCTGCGCAATTGGTCGAACCCACATAAGTCAGCTCTAAACGCCTACCTCCGCCTCCAATCAAAATATCAGCCCAGAGGTCTCCCCTTACTAAATCGACACGACACTCGACTCCAAAGACCCGGATCACTCGAGGTCCCTTGGCAGCCGAAAGGTGACTGCGATTCCGCGCGCGCCGTCCATCGATCTCGAAAAAGCAATTGCCCTAATGCGCCGCCTAATTGCGATTAAGTCAAGTCGGCGCGGCCCCGCTCGTTAGCGCCGGCTAATTTTAATTGGCCCGTGTCGATCGCGCAGACGAGGAAGTCGCGGAACAAAGAGCCCAAAGGAGATCGCGCACCCACACGCACGCGAGCCGCGCATACCTACGAGGACACATGCCCCGCTCATCCCCTTTTCGGCGTCAAAAATAAACATGGCGATCCGATTCGTCAAGATAACTGCGCAATTGGGTCACCCGGTCATCCAAGTCAAAAGCACAGAAAAATCAACCACATCTGCTAACCAAATCGCACCATGCCAACCAAAACAGAAACTGACAAATCAGTTCGACCCTTTTCGTCTCTTGGTCCTTCCTGTCGGACACTCCCTCTCTCGAATCTTCCGCGAACAAAGCCCAACCTGGTGAAAGCCAGGTGTCTAAGATAATTTGGACAATTGCAAGCAGGGGTCTGAAATCGAGACACTTTTAGGCACCATAGGTGTCTAAAAGGGATGCTAGGTACCTACGAAGGTGTCTAGAATGGGTGTTTTTTAGACACCTTCAAAGCTGGGTGTTATCTAATGAAAGAAGACAAAAATTGCGAGCAACAAAAACGTTTGGCAAATCGTTTGACCTGTGGCAGCGATGAGCTCCGTTTTCGACGACCCCGCCTGTAGAGGGCGCTCCCGCAAGAAACCGCAGGAAAACAGGACGTGCGTGGCCGCGCTCACCTTTGACTCGGGCCGCTCTTCGATTTTCGTCCTGCGGACGCGACCGGACGGTTTATTGCGCGCGCGCCGCTATCGACGTGTCGGTGTGGCGCGGCGCGCGTGATCGCGACGCCCTGGCGACGCCGAGGTGCCTGCGGCGCACTAATTCGACCCAGCAGACGACGTGTCCACGGCGAACGGACGTCGCATTATGGTCCGAGGAGGCTGGCCGCCTGGAGGGACGGGCTTTTTCGGCCTGACTGCGCGATGCAAGGTCACGTCACCAGGTGGCGGCACTCGCGACCGCGAGACGGCCTGGCGCACCACCCCCGGGCTCGCCAGGGACGCGACTCGCGGGGGCGCCACGGAAAACGGAGCGGTTTATGTGCGGTTTAAGGGGACACCCTGGTAGAAATAAATCTCTGAAAAGTATGAGAAACACTCTGAAAACTCTCAGAATTGGGACTGTCAGACTTTTTCAGAGATTTTTGGAGATTTTAAGAGATTTTCAGAGTTTTATATAAGTGTATTTTCTTTGAAACTCTGAAAATATTTATAATTCTAGAATAATTAGGACTGTCAGAGTTTTTCAGAGGTTTTCGGAGTTTTAATTTCTTCAAGGTTAGTCGGGGGCGATTTCTGACCAAAAATCGATTTTTTGACGAAATTTTTGTATTGCATCCTATAGTAGTTTGAAGAGTCTTGTTTTGCGTAACGTTGTCAGATTTGAAAAAAATATCATCGTTGTTCTACGTTGCAATCATCTTGTGTGAATAAAGACAATAAACTTTAAACTTTAAACTCGATTATCTGGAAAGTTTTTTTTTCGATAAATTCTCAACTTCAAAGAGCTCCGGAATTTTTATTCGATTTCGACTTAATTGCCGCCAATGCGTTCGGAATCTAATGGAGAACAAATTTGTCAGAGAGAAATTTGATATTTCGGGTATTAAAAAAGTTAGACTTATAAATGCAAAGAACAAATTGGAATAAAGCACGAGTTTAGGCCTGTTTTGACGTTCCTGCACATATTTGTGGATTGCTGATAAACGATACGTGCTATCAAACAGACTTATTCTTTATCGGTGCCCGAACATTGTTGAGAACATGAAACCAAAAAAAAAAAGTTTAAAATTCACGTAGCTGGAGCTTTTTGTAAATAGACTACGTTTCATTGTTTAATAACAATAACATGGCTTTGTATTAATTTTCATTTTGAAATCGAATGAACTTTTGTTATCTACTAATCGATTACTATTTGTATACGAAATTTTATCAAAATTGACAGAGCCAATCGCTTTTTAGCCATTTTATCCGACTGCCTCCTTATATGGTTGAACAAATTGGGATTTTTATAAAAATTCAGATTTATAGAACTAGGATTGTATAATTCTCAATCCACAATCTGGATAGTGGGAATAGAATACTTAAAATGTCGAATCTGCCGAATTGACTTCTATTTCAAGAGAGATGTTGAAAATAATGGAATTTAATTGGAATGTTGTCTATTTTATTCAATTCTGGAAATTAAAATAAATGTCGAGATAGTTACTGATTCCGAAAATAGAATTCACTTTAAATGTTTTCTGTAGTATACACTAAAGGAAATCTCGAGAATAGAAACCTCGTGAATGAATTCCAGACGTAGAATTAAGAAAGCAGAAAATTAACTGTATTCCATTAGAGGGGAAGTTTTATGTCATTTGAACTCTTGTCTCCTAAGTCATGTTTAAGCATCTTCGTCAATAAGCCAAGAAGGCACAGTAGTATCAATTGTTTATGAATTAATACTACTTCACGTTTGTTATTATGAGTGTTGCTTATATGTATAACATTATTGTCAATAATACTTCGTGGCTTAGTTTTATACATGTACGATGTATAATGTTATTTTTTTATATTAGGTGCATTGGGAAAATGGGACAGTTCACCGTTATTATCATTTTCTAGACGAATTTCCGCAGTTACACTGGGAAAAATAAACCTCTGATATAGCACCAGTGGCTGTTTTTGTCTCAAAAACTTACGCCCAACACTGATTTTATATTGTTAGCACAGTATGCGACTACAATTGCGATACGATTTGTGATACTGTATTGATTACCACAACTGAATCGACATTTATTTTTTTTTTTGCATTTCTTTGCATTATTTACTGGCAGCGTTAGCATTTTTATAAATCACATAATAAACCATTTATGTGAACTAATCCTATTTTAGTATACAAATCTTGTAGAGTATTGAGTTTAGTATCTACACTTTTCACTTTTACTATTATACAGCGTGTATTGTTGTTTGAGCACTTCTGTTTTCTTACTATATCAATTTTGCGACATTTCGACGCTTTTTTTGTCTTGATTTAAAGCAGCTTGCTCTCTTTTCTGCAGAAATAATTTAGAATGAAGAACTCAGGTTTTTCAATGAACATGGTTTATGTTTTGTCATTAAACATAAAACATGTTTTCACAAAAATTGTCTCATTTTTCTCCTTTTCAATTCAAAACTCTACAATTTAGATTTTAAATTGGACTATTATTATTATACCATAACACAATTGTACGTCTTGCTGATTCCGGCGTTTTTTAATGCAGTGTATCAAGTTGAGGGCAAGTTTTTTGTGTGGGTCAATCGGTTGTCGCGATTCGGGTTCAGAGGGGACGGGGAAGGGGTTTATTGATTGAACGAAAGGTTTCGTCGGGGAAAGAGGGAGCGGGCGGTCGGATGTCGTTTGAGGGGGGGGGGGTGAAAGGGGTGGGTGTCTTGCTGGATCAAGAAAATTGGCGGCTAGGTGGATTGGGGAGATTATGGGGCGATTTTGTTGACTTGGTGAAACATGCTCGGAACGGCGTTTTTTGCGCGGGTTCTTGAGAACGAGACGGCTGCGATTTTGTCGGCGACCTATTGATTTGGTGTAATTGGAATTGTGGGTTCACAGAGTCTTTAAGGCAGGTAATTGGTGATATGCAATTTGGGAATGGACTGAGAAAGGCGAGTGGAATGCGGGATCGTGTTGGTTAAAGACATTATTGAAAGGGAGGAAAGTGTTTAACAAATGTTTTCAGTTTAAATTATACAGGAAAGTAATATTAGTATAATGTATGCAGTTGGTTTTGTATTGTAATTTAGCTCAAATCAGATCGGAATGAAATTGCAGCTGTTTGAAATTAAAATATTCTGTTTATGTACGAGAGAAATTTCCAAACAAAGCATTTGTTTTATAAGATTCACCGTAAACAAGATGTATTTTGAATACTGAATTTTACGTTATATCTCGCTGAACTAAATTTAAATAGTATCATGATACGAGATTTTTTAAATCCCTCATGACGTTTTACGAAGACAGTATAAAATTACACATTGATCGAATCAGAATTGCATGTCGATTCTACAATGTTGAAACGCGATAAATTCGCGTTCGCGACGCATATTTCTACACTTTTTAACGTAAAATGGTATACGGTTGGCAACTGAATTACGTGATTTATCGCGTAATTTTACTGAGTTTACTGTGTAGCAGAACTGAAATTGAACTTTTTCAAACAATTTTGAAGTTAAAACCCTAAGTCTTGAAGAGTTTGTTGTTAAAAATAAGAGAATTTGCTGAAACAAAACCTTTTTTTTTATAATTTTTATATAATGAATAGTTGTATGAAAGATTCATTCAAAGATTCTTCTTTAAGATATAAAAACACCATTTATGGAACATTGACATAAGGGACGTATGTTATTCTGTTTTAACGTAACCTAATTGACATACATTTAATGTAAATTTAAATGCCAAATGTTGGATCTCTGGCAACATGATCATTCAAAATGTGCGACTCTTGTGGCTTGTAGCATATGTGCAGCCAAAGTGAATCGAAAATGATTTGTTTGTCATTATGCATTAGGTTTCAAGAGAAATACACATGACTATTATAAAGTACACATTTTAAAAGAAATCGGGAATATAGGAAAAAAGTTCTTGCTAATTATATACAAATTAAATGGATTGAATAATTATCATTATTTCGTTTTAATCGCGACTTACGTAATTTATTACTTCATTATTAACTAATTCTTATTCTTATTACAAAATTATAAGTTCTGTAAGAAATTTTCATAAAAAGAAAATCAGAAAATTGTTTTGGCAAGGAAATTTAATATTCAGACGTGAAAAGTGACATAATGAGAATGAGAAGAAAACCGTAATTTTTATTATGTTCTTTTACTCAATCCCGACATAATTGCGTGCTTATCTGTATAATATACAGTTTAACTAAACAATATTAATCAGAATTAGACCCAGGCAAATCCCACTCCGTTGCCGGTCACTTTGTTCAAGGTTTTCGTGGTTCTCTTAGACAATTAGGCAAATCCTGGATTGTACTATCAAAGTCGAGCTGCTACTTCCAAAATTGACAACATAAACTCCCCGAAACCGATATTTGCATGTATTGGTCTAACGGTGTGCCATCTTTCCACAAAATTTGAATAGGGAAAGCTGCAGTAATGTTTTCTTTATTTATTAAAGATATGAAAGTTTCAAGAAATACCAAATTGAAATAAAGTGATTTTTTGTGAAGTATGTCGATAAAATTTTCGAAACGTGAGATTATAAGGTTGATGATATATGGAGTTCGGTGTAGCAGAGTGAAAAATCACTTCTCGCGTCACGTAAGAGACACATTAAGTTTACATTGTTTACACTCCGCTTATTTCACACCCTTAAAGAATTCAAACGAGGAGAGTCTCTGGTAGTGAAATTTGTCCTCCCTTAAATTGGGTTTTTTACATCGTTCAAAAATGTAATAAAAATTAATAAAATATTTTTTTAATTCGACAGTTCAAGAAGCATGTAAATAGGAATTGTCTATTTATTACATAAGGGCGAGTAAGATAACAATTTCCCGTTACGTAACAGAGGACAAAGTAATGAAAAATCTTTACGTAATTGATGGACGGCCCCATAAAAGCGTTCGCGAAAATATTACAAAGTATTCGATCGAACGAAAATGACTTTTGAATTAATCCCCTATGTATATTTTACTATACAATATGCTCATGAAATTGTAAAATTAAAGTATTCTATTGCCATTCCGACAAATTCAAGTACGAATTCTCTTTAACCTTTTTAAAATGTTACAAATTTAAATCGCCAAAAAATGTATTCTGCACAATAAACATTTAAAATTCTGACTGAAGTAGCACAATTAAAAATTCTCCCACGAGCGAATGTTAAATTATAAAATTCCTCTTCCCCTGACCATAAAATTATAAATTTAAACATTCCAGTCGTAAACCCCCTGCAACATTAATAAAATTAACTGCGAAATCGTTCCTGTGTCCGTAATTGTAAAAAATGAATACTGCACAAACGCTAGAAATTCGCCGGCAATAAAATTGACGGGTAAACATCCGTTTGTAAAATGCAAACGCTGTCGTAAATAATGTTTTCATTTCCACGTATTAGTAACACGTCCCACCGACACACCGTGCATTAAATTAATTAAAAATAAAAGTGACGGTTACGCCAAAAACGTATTGTTTTCGAGCGTCGGCGTTGCGCCCGCGCAAACTCCAGCTCTGCTTCGCTAAATAAATGATATCGTCCCGGCAACACATTTTAGTTCCCGTAATTTCTAAATTGTAAACTTTCGAGCAAGTTGAATTACTACCTCTTGTCACTTAAATAACGCAGTTCTTGCTAAATCAGCTGAGCGGCGACGCCCCTCGAAAATTCCCTTTTATATATTTATTTATACACGAACCCCCTGATAAAGTCGTTAATAAAATACATTTATCGGCCAGAAAGCCGTTCCGCGTGCAATATAAAAATGTTAAAGCGTAATGCTCGGCAAATGTGAAAATTTAAATTCGAATTCATTTAAATTGAACAAAATTGTTTATCGGACCTAACAAATGTCGTGGGCCATTAGTCGGCGCTGACGAGTGCTGAAAAAGCCGAAATAGCGTCGGTGCGCCGCTTATCTCGATTTCAATATCGGTGCCGGAGCGCGATTATACCGGTCGCACAGTATATCACGTTTTAAGCGGAAAAGTGCTTTCAATGAAAGGACATATTCACCGAGGTCCAACACAATTCGATCGCGAGTTTCGCGCTTCGGCGATTTACTTTCCAAGAAATGATTATGGAGGGTTCCCGGCTGAAAAGCTTTTGATTCTCAATGCCGCGTGTACTCGGCAAACAGTTCGACATAATGGGATCGTCAGAGAAACATAAATTAAGCGCGGTTTGTTGTCAGGCTTTTATGGCCCCCGCCCCTTTCGAAAAAACGAGCCGCGACGACGGAATTAATGGACCAGTGGCTGTCTTAGCGGTTTATATTAGGTGGACAATTGGCGCATTATTATTCACGGAAAGTGCAGCGAGAATGTCGGCGAAACCGCGAAAAATTAGAGTGGAGAGAAAATGTTATTGCAGGATTTTAAAGATTACATCGTAACTGTATGTCGTATTGTGTGTGTTCAATGGAGTATGAAAGTGTATATAGAATGGTGAAAGAGCGAAACTGTTTTGACGAATGCAATTTGTATTTTTGTTGACCTTATTTTTTGAGACTTTATTTTGAATACCATTGTTAATATCTGGGTGGTTTCTTGAGCATATGCTTGGAAATATGGATGCTGAGAGAACGGTTTTTTAAAATACGAGGCTACTAGAACATTAATTTAAATTAAATAAACTTGATTAAACTTAATTGAGAAGTTATATACTTTTAAGGTAAATAAAGGTTGGAGGTAGCTGGAATGAACGTTATTTAATATGAATCATTTCATATTAAATAAAACATGGAAATAAATAATATATTTCGTTTAAATAATTAGTCTGGTAAGTTCGTATTTAAGTAAAGATTTTATTTAAATTAAATAAACCGTTCTTTGAGTGAATGCAAACGTTATATTTTAATTTAAACTGGTATTTTATGCGAACATTTATAGCAAATTCATAAGAAAATTTAATCTTTGACGTTCTTATCTTATTCGCCAGAAGCTTGACGTACGTACATAGGATACTACCGTTCAATCTCAACAATGTTCCATCCTCCTCTCTATATCTTCCTAATCCTTCTTCGTGTATTGTAAAGGAAGACTGTAAATTTACTGTGCTTTATAATCTTTGAATATTACGCCAAAACTTGAAAAATTAAGCAATATACTATAGTTTTACACACCAACTGGAAATTATTACAATTCAACTGTAAACTTATAGTTTTAATGTATTCTCAAATAAAAGTATCTTACACACTAAAAAAAGGAACCTTGATTCAAGTATATTTCACTTGAACCAAGTATATAATATTCTCAAAAATATTGAGAATGTATTTCACTTCGTTTAAGTGAAATATACTTGATTGAAGTAGAC
>JABFPB010005560.1:0-13158 GCA_022817645.1 Ceratoteleas bidentatus
GAATCTGTAAACTATTACAGATCCATCTGTAAACCCTAACGTTTGGGTTCACACTGTAAATACATACATCGTTGTAAATACATCATTGGGTTCACACTGTCACCTTTACACACCGGTGTAAAAGGCGACAAATTTAGCATAGTTTTTACACCAAATATTTTACACTCTAAATACCCTGTAAACACACCGGCTATACATTAAAATAACACTATGCCTTCCTGTTGTTACATTGAAATCGAATGTGAATTTTTTCATTCAGTAAAATATACGTTCAAAAAAGACGTATTTTTAGTGCAGATCAGGTGAAACTACGGTGTAAATGATACTGTTTATTACGGGTATATTCAGTTTATATTTTGAGCGAATCAAAAGTATAATCTTGGTGAAGATTAAATGTAAATTTGTTGGTGTAAAAACCTTGCTAATTTTGTCTCATTTACACTGAAAAAATACCTACTTTACACCCCATTTACACTGAAAATAAACTACCCACCATTTACACCAGAAAATCACGGTGTAAACTTAAACGCCAGGGAAATTACAGAAAAAGTTTTGGCATCCATTTTCCGGCGATAGTAGCGGAATTTTACTGCATCTCCTTTTCAGTGTTCAATTAGTATTACGATTTATGTCAAATTCGCGCATTGAAAAAATTGGATATGTACGGTCCTGACTGTTACTAATACAATCAAACCATTTTGATTGGTGGAATTCACACCTTTATTACCCATTAGCCGGCCCAGCAAACGAAAACCGATTCAAACCGATACAAAAACCAATCAAAAAATGTATCGGTTTCAATAGCGATTCTCAATCGGTTCAAACCGATACATTTTGTTTTCAAACGATAATTCTTGTTTCATTCAATGAAATTAAGTTTAAAACAAATAAATCTTACTTTTTGCCATCAGTAATGTTATTTTAAATTGATAATGTTTTAATAAAAATTGTTTTTCGGAATATCTTAAAAATGTATCGGTTTAAACCGATACAATTTTCAGAAATGAGACTGATGGTTCAGACCGTTAAAATTTGCTTGCTCAAGTAGAGAGTGTCGGTTGAAACGTCTAAGTCATCAAATACAATGTCGGTTATAACCGATAAATTTTAAATTGTAGTAAAAAGTAACGGTGTTTCAAACGGTTTTCGTTTGCTGGGGAGAATCAATTAAAAACAATAAGTTCCAATTGCAAATGAACATATTATCAATTTGAATAAAACTTTGTAAATTGTATCAAATTATAATTAATAGCGACCAGTGAGAAATTAATATTCTTCCAAATTTTAATTGTAAGCAGTTGTATTAAATCGAAGTGGAGTCTTCCAGTTAGATACAATTTATTTCAATTTTCTGTCATTTTAATTTACAATTTAATACAATTACTTACAATTAATTTGTGAAAAGTATTTCACATTGGTCGCCATTAATTCCAATTTGATTCAATTTACACATGTAAGTTATTTGTATTCAAATTGGTTATGTATCCATTTTCAATTGGAACTTATTAATTTGAATTGATTCTCAGCTACTGGGTAATCGGATAGACTGCACCGACAATGAGTTAACCAGGGTTGGTGGCACAGTACTTCAACCCATAGTAACTTAAAAAATACCATTTCAGTCTATACGCCAAACCGGTACATCTCGCAGCGCCAAAAATATCGACCTGTCGTGGCAGAATTTGTAAGTTATTAGTGGAAATAATAATTGAAAAACATAAATATGCGTTACTTACTTATAAAAATACTGCTCTCTTTTGTTTATTAATTAACCCAAATTCGTATAAAATCAAATGCAATTCTTTTTTTCCACTAACAACTTCGAGTGCAGATGGCGCAGCGATCGTACTAAACTGAAATGGGTTGGCGTATTTTCCACAGTGCCCTAGTAGAAATAAAATTTCTGAAAACTTCTCAAAATTGGAAGTTTTTCATGCTAGAGTTTTTCACAGAATTTCAGAGTTTCCTCTGAAACACTCCGACAGTCCCAATTTTTAGAGGTTTTCAGAGTTTTCAGAACACTTTTCAGAGATTTTATTTCTACAACTGAGGCAGTGTTTCTCCTATATGCCTACCTAACCCTAGCGTTCTGGTTTACATCGAAGTGTAATTTGTAGTGTAAATTCGGTGTTATTTCAGTGTAAATGATTTTACACTCGCTTTACACGATGATTACTCCAATGTAATTTTAGTGTTTCATAGGTGTAAATATAGTACACGTATCTTATGGTGTAAAAGGAGTGCAGACACGATTGCATCGAAATTACACCGTAATTTACGAGTAATTTGAGTGTGTTTACAATGTAATTCCAATGTTTGTCAAGTGTAAATAAATAAAGGTGTAAAACTGGTGTGAATTTGTCCGATTTTCGCGGTGAAAATTTGGTGTAATTCAGAACGCTAAGGAACGCTAACTCCACTTTGCATTCACTGCTGCAATACACTTTGTGACACTATTTCCGACCACCCCTAAAACGATATTACATTTCTCCCAGTCTACTCTTCCATTATCAACTTCCAATCCCCCACACCCTCTCTCGATAACGCAGAAACCCCATCACCCGACTCCGTCTCCGTTGGTACTCTCACTCCCTTCCATCCGCCCATCCATCCCTCCCTTACCGACCCACAACTCGTCGCCCGCCGGCAGATGTCGCCCTCCGCCCGCCGCGCTCTATCGCCCCCACCCTTCCAATTCAAACGCCGCCGTGCTCGGCCGCTTCTTTCACTGCGACCTGTCTCGCGCTCGGTCATGCGCGTAACGTGCCTTCAAACCTGCATTCTTCCGCGGAAACACAAACGCGCGCCGAACTCGTCCGCGAAATAACCGGCGAGTCGCGACGCCGCTCGGCACCCTGCCGTTAAATCGTCCACGAAGCCACCGCACGCTCGCGATCGGCGAAAGGATTTCAGTGAAATAAGTGGGGAACGGCGGCGCGCCAGGGTTGCCAGGTTGCGCCCAGGTGAATGTGGCGTGTTACCTGAAGACACACGCTGGCGACTCCGAACTCCGACCCAAATGGCCCAAGTGCCTTCGGATTTCCCCGCAAACCCGGCCCCTTTCGAAACTCCGGCAAATCTTCGTGACGTCGAGTGCTTATGTCCTAACGATAAATCTTCGTACTAAGAAAAAAAGTGTTCCGCGATTCGAAAAAAGTTACAGAAAGAATCGGTTCGCCGCGTCGTTTGTTTGTGCGCCGGATAGTTTCGGTTTTCGGAATCGCGTCGCTCGGTGCGGTGTCGGTGAATGCGGCGAGCGGCGCAACAAGTGTCAGGACTTTTTGGGTCCTGGTCGCGTGGCGATGCGCGTCGCACGTGAAATGCGCGGCTGCGGAGTTGACCCGCGAACGAACGCAAGATCGAGATAAGTGGTTTGTGCGCGGAGCCTGGCGCTTGCTTGGACATCGTCGGTGACAGCTGCCAAAGCGAGCGCGCATCATGGAACGGGCGCGACGCCGACGTTACGGCAGCACCCTTTGTTGTCTACTCGGTTACCTAGTCTGCTTTACGGGCAGTTTGCGTGCCGCCGGTGAGTTACGTTGGGCAATTTCGGGACAAGTTTTTGGGGGAAAGTTTGGGGGGAGAGTGGGAAATTGGTAGGGGGTCGAAGGGTTGTAGTTTTCGGGAGCCTTAGGAGGAAAGAATATTTGATTGGATATTGGGCTGTGATGGAAGAGTTGTGAGGGGGTTTCCGGGGGAAGTCGTTTAATGGTGATGTTTTCGGTGAAATTTCAGGATGTTTTTCAGTGAGGAGATTGGGAAACCGTTCACTCTATTTTTGAGAAAAAAATTAGGACAGATGACAATGAATGTGTGAGATTTTATTGTTCTTAAGGAAATTCCTTTATTAAGGGTCTTTTCTTTATGTATGTTGATGGTATGATGTGAAAATATTCTGGCTTTAATAGGAAACAGTTAAACACATTTTTTAACTTTATTTCAAAGAGGTTTGCAGTTTATTTGTTTAAATGCAAAACTCATCATAAAATATATATGGCAGAAATCTTATCAATTTGATTTCTTTGTATTTAGTATGAGGTGAATTAGGATATAAAGGAAACATTTGGATGGTATTTCAGACAATTTTAAAAGTTAAATAAATGTTTGATAGTTTAGAACAAGTATTGCTAATTTTGATTCTTTGAATATGGCAGAATAAAGGGATGATTGAAAGTTTAGGTTTTGCATGACTATAAAATGTGGTGTATAAAGCTGAAGTTGGCTATATGAATGGAATTTCATTGCATTCACTATTGTTATTGATTCAGGTATGGGAACATTTCAAGGTGAATGTGTCATGTTTTCTAATTGCTGCATGACATTGAATTTAGTAAAAAGTGCTAAACAAGAGAAAAGTAATGAGCGAAGTAAGTGTAGGAAAGTTAATGACTATATTATAATGGTACTATAAACCCCTAATTCATAATTCACCCCATACGCTTGATGAGCCTAATTAATTTAATCAATATCTAATGTGAACACAGTCTTCACCTGAGAAATAATGTTATGTATTTTTCACTTTTCATACTCTACTTTTTATTACATTTCCTACAGTAAAACCGACAGAATTTACTTAATTCTGACATACCAGTCATTTGCATAATTGTACTTTTCAGATGGCTACAGAACTGTGGCAAAATATTTTCTTAAATGCGATGCACAGTCAACACAAGTAATATGAAGAAACTCAAATGCTCAGTTCCTCTAACAAACATCTGTCTCCACTTCCATTAAAAACAAAAACATAAATGCAACAACTCCCAAAAGTTTGCACATTCGTTGCAACAGTCCCCACTGTTTAATTTGTCCAGCATGTTATTTGTAATTTTATTTACCTCACTCTAAAATTAACATTCACAATAGTAATAACTCTGTACAAAGTTTTTAATCAAAGTAAATTCAGAAGAATACTCTAAAAAATATGTTACAGAAACGAATATTAAGAATTCAAACTGGTATTAAAACCATCGACGAATCACTGGAAGAGAACGGAATAGAATGGAATTAAGAATAAACGTTTGAATTCGAAATCTTTTTTCCATTCTCAATTCTTTTCTGCTCATTTCTTTTATTTTTTGCAGGGTAGGTTTGTGCAATTCTAAATTCACATTAATGCCGATTGGAATAGAATTGAAACAGATTGAAAATAAATCTGACTTTTCGTATTCAGTATTCTGTATCATCCAGTTTGTTAATTGAGAATTTTACAATTCTCTTCTTTTGAATTCGCTTAAATCAAAACTTTTTTACAGGGAAACGGCACTACTTATAAGGGAAGTAAACCGTTTCTCGGGTAATATCAATAATCGATGATAACAATTACGGTCCCTTCCGGGATTCGTGTTGTCGGCGCGTCGGGACTTTTTGCAATCCGCGCGAGCTTATTGTGGCCCTGCACGAGCCAGACCAATTGGGATTTATGACGATGTTAATGCAGCCAATTGTGCGAACTAAGTTAAATCATTGACCTCCCGTCTCAGCGCCGGCATTGATTAAAAAAGCACGCACCACGTGGCGACACCATAATCCCCGTATCACGTCTTTTTTCATTAAGCGCGTCGACACAAAAAAGGAGGAAGAACTCGTGTTTTAGTTAACGTCGTCACAGCGTTCTCTTTTCTGATCCATTTTGTCATGTGGGAGTGTGCGTTTAAATGACGTTTATGTAGTTTTATGCCATTTCCTTTACTTTCATGTCTCTTCATTTTGGGGAACTGGAAGTTGGAAGGGAGAAATATGCATCTCTTTGTTGGTGAATTATAGTTATACATTATTATTCCAAAATAGGAATATTTTTCATTGAAAACTAAAATTAGTTTTGTACCATTCGCATTCTTTGACAAAATTGAAATGTGCAATTCTACAAAATGACTTGGAACAAAATAATTTTGTATAGAAAAATTTACTTAAATCATATAAATTACTATTTTATATAAAGTCCCCAAACTTTGCAATTTTTAATTAATTAATGGTAATTTGCTTTTACCAATTCTTGTTCCATTTATTTCCATGCAACATTTTTTTCAGCATTGTTTTGAAACATAAAAAGATTCAAAATTATGAAGCTTTCATGTTATCTTGACAGTGATGAGTTCGTTGTGATTAACGAATCAAAACAAAACAATGTAACGATGTTTATGCAGGTAAATAAGTAGTACAATTTTTCATTTCCAAGTAAACACTCGGTATCATTGTGTCGCCAGTCGACTCGACGTCTACTCGGTAATGTGAGAGCGTCTACAGAACTGTGTACTGGAGCGAAGTCGAGGCCAATACGAGGGAAGCACTCGAATAGAGCAGGCAAAGGCCCTTGTACGCTATTGTACCCTGGTCGAGCTGACGCTAGTGATAGATACTTCTCCTTTGCCGTGAACCTACACTCGCAGGTTTCACGAACCCTAAACGTCTACCCCCACTTTTTTAAAGCCCAGGTCCATTATTCTCCAAGCTTGTATGTTCGGCATCTGCTCACACCCGAAAAATTTTCAACACTTTTCGGGCAATAAAGCCGGAAAAGTGACGGCGAGTGCAAAGGATATTAAGCCGACGTCTGAGGAGTGGAACTAATGTAATTGGCAGCACTGTTGAGTCTATTTGTTTTACAAGTTACATCTGCCGAAGGACAGTAATGTGGAAGATATTATGAAATGGAATTTATATGTCGGAGAAAGGGTACCCGGCGAGAAAAAAGTAGTCAGGACAAATAAAAAAAATGGTTGAAATTACCAAAGTTTTGGGTAAATATATGGAGAACCCAAATGTTTGGTAAAATTTACCAATTCATATCAGTAATGAAATACCTGCCAGATTTACTTATTTCCACCTTATTTGGCGGGATTTGTTATTCATGTATAAATGGGGATTTTCATGGGCCCAATAGTGGTTATTATGGAGGTTAAATATCCCACTTTCAGTAAAGTGTGACTTGTCGGACCAGAGGATTCTCCGAAGAAATGCACAATTCTCGTCTATACGTTGAAGCATGTTCTCAGCGAATTTCAACCTTCGTCTTGAATTCTCTTCCATCAGTTTTCGGACACGCGTGTAGTGATATGGGTGTCTTCCGTCCTCTTAAAACACGATGAACAATTTTATGGTCCACCCCCAACTCTCTAAACAATCTCCAATCTCGAGCTTTCGCAGACGGAATTTGGCAACGTATACAAAAGTATACAAAAGTATATTTTTCATAACCGCGTTTAAGTTAAAATGAACATAAAATGAACAAAAATAAAATGAATACAGTAGAAACTCGCCTAACGAACCACCCACCCAACCGACGTCTGTCTGTTAAGGGAACAATTACGTAACGATTACTGAGATTTTACCGAACAGCGGATTTTTGCTTTTCAGCAAAAAACTTTCGAAAAACTGAAGTCGGTAAAAAGCGGGTGAATTTACTTTTCACATTGCTTTTCTTGTGGACAATGTTCACTTTTATATGAAAAAAATGTTTTTCGCATAAATTTTTGCTGTTACGTTTCACGAATTCTGACTCTGTATACTTCCAATATGTTTCCAGTATATTAGAAATGTATGTACATATATTACAAATATATAGTTGCTATACGTAACGTTTCACAAAAGTTGGTTTTCGGTAGTCAATGTGTAAAATTGTTCTGGAATATTTTTGTTGATTTGACGGAATTTAATCTAAATACTTTTAATTAAATTGTTAAAAAAGTTATCATTCAAGTGGCACTATGCAGAATTTGATATAGATCACAGTGTATGCAAACAATGTTGCAATTGCAAATACATTTTGCAATTTCGTGAATTGTTTTCGAGCAAATTTGTGTTTTTGAATTTAAACGAGACTTGTAATTAAAAACAAGCAATGCTTAAGGCACTCGTGCAATTTATTAGTTTGCGGGGAACCACTGACGGGCTGCTAGAATTTGCACCCGGCACACAACGCCACCCTCTGCCAAAGTGTCGCGAAATTAATAGTGCATTTAAGAGGGTGCATAATCTGCAAAGCTAGTGTTTGCTCCCGGAATTCGTCATGGTTTTCATATTGATTTAAGGAATTATTTATTTCAAACGAAGATTTCCAATCAGTGATGTAAAATAGCATTACTATTGTTATTATGTTTTTAGAAAAAAATAGTTAAATAACTTTTGTAATGAATGTTTAAAAGTTATTTTGAATTAATTTGTCGCTATAAATTCAATTGAAAACAGAATTGAAGAGAATAAATATTCAATTTTAATAGAAATTTGACTTTATAGCTACTCACGCAATTTGTCTACTTTTTAAACTTTTTTTCTGTCATTAACTTTGTTAATTTCGGTAATTGTAATCGTAAAGTCAATTTTGCAGCTCTTAGTCTTCAATCTTGACGATTCAGTACAATTTGCGAAATGTAATATTTACTTTAGTTGAAAGTCGAAATAATATAATTTAAGTTCTTAATGCCAATCTGGAAACTAACAATTTCAGTATATGAACTACTGATTTTCATTTCACAGAAGAAATTCAGGTTGACTCCTGATATGATAAAAATATATAATATGATAAATAATACATATTACCTCTCTAGCTTGCATGACTTGATATGTCACACCATTCCATATTCGACTAAACATTCACATTTACATATTCTTCTTAAACAAGTTATTTCTTTATTTTTAATTTGAATTCCTTTATTTTTCTTTATTAGTTCAATACTCTATATATATTATAAAGAATTATAAAGAAATCCAATAAAATAACATTTTTTGCATATTTAATAATACATTGCAAATTGCCAATAGCTACTAATAAAAAAGAGAAAAAGAAAACTAGCAATTAGAAAAATTCATTTTATTTCGGATAAAATGAATTTTTATACATCAATTATACGGATTCATTTTGTTTATTTTATTTTTTCTAATAAAAAATTAGAAACATGTAAAATAGAGACAATAAACCGAATCAAGTGTAGAAATTCCAACAACCCAAAGTTTACAACTGAGATGCCGCTGTTATTATATTCTAAATTAAATACCTTATCATATACTTTTACATATTCATACAAAATTACCATACTATTTCCTTCACTGACCTTACATGAAAGTACACATTCTTTTCTTCGTTCCCTTCTTTCATTCAATGGGACAGCAAATGACTAAGTACTTCCAAAAAAAACTATCAATCAGCCCAACTGCTACTTGAGACAACGAACACCCACTTCTCCAAACTAACGAGAAAACAAGCCAATTAACACAAATTTTCCCTGTCGTGAAAACCGAAATTCAGCTGACACCGCAGTAACTCTAGAATTCGTGTTCCTGCCACATAATATTTCTCTCCGCGTGTTTCCGAGAAACCTTCGTTTTCTCTCCCCGCCGACTCCTTTATTTCGTTTTTTTGCTCGCTTACCTTTTCCTTTCGGCCCTTAAGTTCCTCTTAATAACACGCAACTGAAGTGCGTACGTGTTCTCGATACTCCTCAACAACCGGATGTGACCCTCCCTCCCCTCGCGCCGGGGATCCTTTTTCCTTTTTTGTATTCCGCAGCCACATCATCTTCATTATCATCAACATCCCCGTCGCGTACGCCGCTCCTCTCGAGCATCGAGAACCGCACGCCGGAACGCGTGGTTTTCGCGCCAATTGGCACGAAATCGTGTTTTAACAGAAAAGTGCGTCGCTCTCGCGCACATGAATAATGCACGCGAGCGCTACAAATACATATTTTAACCAAAGTCGGCGCGCGCATCTTGCTCCGTTTCCGCGAACGGTTTGTTTACGTTGACCTTGAGATTGTATTGAAATAAAGATTCCCGGTTTTCATTGTATTCTCGTTCATTTTCCCACCCATTTTATAACGCAAACACGTTACAATATGCGAAATGGAACAAAAATATTGATACTCTAGATGTAAACATTACGACTGGAAAAGCTGAATTTCTGGAAATAAACACATTTGTTTTGTTTTGGTTAGTTTATTTAGTCTTGCAACTGCGAGATATGCTTTCTTTCATAGCACTTAAATACTGTTTTTTCCTGCACATTAACGACATTAAACATTTATTGTTTTGTTTCGCGATCGTTTTCCCGGAAGAATGGAGTTGTAGACAATGGGGAGCGGCGTTCTTTTCAATATCGATTATTGTATATTCATGTTTTGGAGCGAAGATAACAAGGGCAATTAATTATTGACGGTTTCCGTTAATTGTCGGCGCGTCCGTCCTTTCTCATAGCGCGTTCTCACGAATGAATTTTGCGGCTCTAGATGTTGCCGTGTAGGTAGCATTCATACGAGACAAACGATGTCTCTTGCGTTCTCGCGGCTGTCTGCCGCGTCGGCAAAAAATCGAGATAGGGCTCTCTTTCCCACGTAGCTCGTCTCCCCGAGTCTGAAATTCGCTTCAGATTTTTCGTCTTCCGGCTTCAATATTCCGGCCTTTAAAAGATGATGCTAATTTGTTTATCGTTTACGCCATTACCTTACGCGGCTGAGAAACTTTCTTCATTATCTAAGGATTTTCAGGATTATGCAAGCAGTCGGATCCTAATTGTCTTGGTGTTTTAATTAGGAAGAATAAACAAGTATACTGCATTTATGTTGTTATATCCTGGTTAAAATTTTATTTGGGCCCCTGAAATTGAAAAATAAATAAAAACAAATTTAACAATACACTAAAACAATTTCAAAATTTTATTACGCTAAGTTATTACTAATTTAGTAGAAAACATGATGATAACAATATTGAAATAATTAAATCAAACTAAATGAAAAAATACTATAAAATAAATGTTAATGCAATATCTCAGGAACTAATGTACGTAGAATGTTCATTATAATTCACACCAACGTCATTTCGCTCATTCAATAAAACACAAAAAGAACGAAACTTCTAAGTTATCTAGAACTACGAAAAATTGAAAAATATGAAAAAAGTCGCGATATTTTCTCCCCCTTTCTCGCTACCTTCGGGGTGGTCCACAGAAAAATAAATACAGCAGCCAAATCAGTCCCCAATCAGAGAGTTTTAAGACAGTAAATATAGTGTACAAAATAATAAAGTGTTCAGTTCAACAAAAAGTAGTGATATATAATCGAAAATAAGGGTCTTCAACAAATAAGTGAGTGTTTATAATAAGTGAGAATAATTCTGTCTTCTGAAAAGAAGTATTGACTATTGCTTTGGTGGTAAATGTTGTCTTATGACAAAACACCAAAGTAAGGTCAAGACAAGTTCAACATTGAAAAATTTTGAACTTGTCATTTAGTTGAGACTTCCGCTAGAACATATTCCGATTATCGGAATATTCTAGCCAGAAGAGTTAACTCATTCAAACCAAATGAGCTTAACCCATTGCCTGTGCGAAAGGCGCCCCTCCAATTGTAACTAGAGAGAGATAGCGCATGTTTGAAAAGAGATAACCTGTGTAAACAACTGAATGTGGCCAATAGCCAAGGCAATTGGGACTAATACTCTGACAATTTTCCGGACACACTGAAACAACGCATGCTGATTGGTTGCAACCTCACCTACAGGTGATTCGAGACGCTGCACAGATAATCGGTTAATTACAAAGCTAAACTAACAAAATACTACCAGTGATTATTCCGAGATCACTTTATGAGATCCTTTATGTGATTATTCCGAGATTATTATGAGATCCTGTGATATTCACAGGCCACAGCCTGCAGATGGCCACAGCCTGCCTTGTAGCACGTGGTTTGAGCAAGTCGTAACTTGTACACTCTACAGGACATCTGGTCTGGGCCACAGTTCTTTTTTTTGTGTTGAATCTGTTAATCGTAATTTCCAAATCCAATCCTCACGAAAATTACTCTTTAATTCCAGCGATCTCCAACTCCGTCGATAAAGCAGTTCCATGTCGCCTTAACTCCGCGAACAACTCAATCTCGTCGTGAAAAATGCAAACGGCCCTAGTTTACCTAGCGAAAAATACCTCTAGAATTCGAAGAAACGCCTGACTGAATGCGGACATACTTCATTGATCGTCTCCTTCCTCCAGTGCCCGTTTTTTCTCCATTTTTCATCCGCGAACGAGGAATTGGAACACGCCGACGTTGTTCCACTCGGCCGGAATCCGGAGTCCATTTCAATAAAATCCCATTCGCAAATCAATCAGCGCGATGCATTCGTTAAGAACAGTCTCGCTCGATGCAGATGTTCTTCATAAAATCGTCATTAAACCGCCGGACAATCTGTTGTGACGCAAAGTGGCCCGACCCTTGACCCGTCAATTCGTGAGCGCGATCGTTTATTAATCACGTTGAGTAAATAACACAAAAACGACCGCTAGCTGGATGGCATTGCCGGACGGGCGTGTTATTTTCAAGCACTCGGCATTCAGGATCACGTTTAAAATTGAATTTATTGTTACTTTTTTCGCACGAGCACTTTGTTAGTGTTGAAAAAAAACTCGGTAAATGAAAAGATATATTGAATGTATATTAAATATAAATTTGTGTACGTTTACATAATGGGAGAATGTTGTCTTTTTTTCAGATTATGTTACATATGTTATGGGATTTAAAACAGGGGTCACGGCAATGTCCCCGGCCAAGTACAAAAAAACTTGGCTGGAGGCACTACAGTGTAACCTTATCCGGAGTGAACAAATGGCTATTTTTGTATTAAAAAATTGGATAATCGACACGGTAAAAATAACTTTTGACTTCACAATCGGGTAGCCCCCTTAAAACTGAGTAGAAATCCCAAAATTTCAACCAAATTTAACCATTAGTTGCAAAGATATGGATGCGTGAATACACTCGAACCTCTCTTATCGCAATACTCCGGGACCGGAACTACCTCTTAACGCAATAAAACGCAACGAACCAATCATGTGCCTGCGCGGCAACTGTCATGGCCGCGGACCGCAAAATTTAAATGCCGTAAACTTATATTTATGATAGTTCACTAATCAAACCACTATTTTTTGTGTATATTATATCCGTATAATAGATGAGTATCGTATAAATGTCCGTATATGTGTATAATATATGCAAATTGTTGATTATGTTTGAATTTTCAAGAAATTTTTTATAACAAATTTTTTTAAATTTATCTTTATTTTATTTTAAGGGGGTAGTCCTCTAAATAATTTTTTTTGACCGATTTTTTTTTCTTTCGCTAAAAATGTTCTTTGGGATGTATATTTTATTATTGGCTTTATCCCATCCTCGCCGG
>JABFPB010005561.1:0-13158 GCA_022817645.1 Ceratoteleas bidentatus
GTTGTCTCAACAGCGAATTTCAGTTACCGTTCTAGACCGAGATTGTTGTTGGTTTAATGGCATTTTTCTCCCCGTGTACATTATAGTTAAATTTCTATTAAAAAAATTTGCTATTCCATTCCATGTGAGTTGTTTTGCTCCTCCCAACCGAGTTATTACACTCGCGCAAAAATCTCTTCTCAAAAGTCAACTCGTCGCGAGACTTGACGCCGATTTATTCCGTCGCTCCAATGGTCCAAAAATGTGGTCCCTCCCAGCCTATCCCCGCCTCTCTGTCCCGGACTTATGTCGCGAACTGTCGACGCTCTGTCGCAATTTTACGGTAGATTACGGTTTTACGAGCGAGGCTTTCTCGTTTGATTGACATTCGCGCGAGATAGCAAATCCGTCATGTAACGGCGACGAAACCGGCAACGAAACGATCAAACCGATCACTCCCACTACAAGATCTCATGCTCGATTTAGCACTAAAAACTATATCGAAACGAATATATAAATGGTAACCCCAACGATACAGTACTCGATAAATATTTCGATATCGTATTGTAAATAATATTTACAATTCTATATAGCAATTCGATATTTCTTAAAACGATCTATCAACGATTTATCATTTCTTCTTAAAGTGAACAGATATTTGTAACATTTCACTCTCATTAAAATGTTAAAAAACTAATTCAAGATTTATTTCCCACGATATCCTATTCTGAGTACCAAATTCGATCGAGGCGAAAGATCGGTTGATTTCCGGCGAGGATCGTTAACGTTTTTATTTCCCGTTTTGAGTCCGAAATAATTGCGCGACATTCGAAACACGTTTATCGCGTGTCGCGCGGGATTTCACGGGACTTTATGGAGTTCGCTTTATAGATATTGCCGTGGAACGGTTCGCGCCCGTTTTAAGTCCCAGCGATAAATTTTCCCGCCGATTTTTGCGCGGCTTATTCAAATCGCGCCGCGATTCCCGCTCGCTCGGCTAATTCAATTTGCAGTCACTTTACATCTTATTTCCGTTCCCGAGCCGTCAAATCTGACCGACTCGCAGTTTCGACCAATCATCGTGACTGTGATAAATACGAAGAATACATGAACACGCGTCAGTAGTCGGACGCCGGTAATTAGCATAAAAAGTTGGTCCGATCGCATAAAGGATTCTATTTGTCGTAATTAATTCGGTTGGACAAATGAAATGAATTTAATCAAAGGTTAATTAAAAAATTGTCTTAATGTAATTCATTAAGGAAACATTGTTTCTCAATTAAGGGGAGATATCACCAAAATGTCAGGAAGGAATTTTTGCAAAGTAGTGAAACTTTCGTGTTTCCATAATTTTTAAATTCAAAAGTGTGTAACTATTATTTTTACACAGTATATTCATTAAAAAAAATTACATTAAAATTTCATCATTTACAGCGATTTAAAAAAAATTGTAGTTGTTAAAACTGCAATCTATGAATCAAATTTTTATAATTTCGACGAATTTTTCGTAGATTTCATAGATATATAGTAAATTTTACTTTGCCACTGAAAATTCATCGAATAAGAAACGTTCTTAGAAATTACAATAATTTTTTCGAAACCTCGAATAAAATACGTGGGTATGTGGCATGGTAAACTTCATTTATTTTAACTCTAGTAAATGTCTTTTTTCCCTTAAAACAACCTATCCGTACAACGCTAAAATGATTACTCCACTGCAGTTACAATGCAATTTATTGCAGAGACGTATTCCAATCTGGATAAACATTTTTTTCTCTGGCTTTGATTTTTTTTCTCTCTTCGGACTGAATAAATAATGCGAAATAACGTCGCGCACTCGCGGCGCAAAAACGGCCAATTAACAAAGTCCGGGCAACGCAGCGCTGCGGCCAATAATTTGTTCGTTATTGAAATCCGGCGTGTAAGACACGCCGCAAACTAGTTTCGCCGAGCCGAATTCGTGTACGAGGTCCCGCGCGCGCGTCTTTTATTGTTCTCCGCTCTATGTAAATCGCGGCGCGCTCGCTTATTTATCATCCGGTGTATCAGCGATAAAACAGCGCGCTATATGTAGCCCCATTGCGAAGGCTGCGGCATTAAGTACCCTCGTTTGATGAACTAACGTTTATGTTCGTCGGTGACTTCTAACGAACGACGCAGCGCGAAACGCCTCGACTCATTCTTCAAATCCCGAGGCAGACGAGAACTGTGTTTGATGAGATTTTGATCGTTTTGATAAAAATTGTATCGCTTACATTGTCTATTAATTTTGAGAGAATAGCAACATATATTATTGACAGTATATGGTTTTGATCGATATGTTTGCGTCAGAGTAAAATATGATAATGTATGGGTAGTGTTCTAGTGAAACGAGTCAAGTCATTATTATATTGTAATTTGAGATGTTTGAATTTAAATTATAAATATTTCACTTGTGGATCATTTTGAAAAAATCGATATTTTTAACATTCTAAAGGTATTTATAAAATATAAAAAAAAGCATCCATTTCCCTTCACTTTCATTTCCAGTCCACTTTTCCATCCAACCTCGCCCAAACAACCGACAAGTATATGCAAAAGCAAAACCGCCGCTCCCCCAAAAAAACCTCGATTGACACATGTCGCTCTCAAATAAAATCGTCCACTGCGAGATTAATCCGCGACGTTTTTCGCCGCCGATAATAACGCATAATCCATCATCGTCCCAGACCCCGGGTCGTCCTATCTGATCCCAGAAACCGCACTAGAAAAACGTGTCCGCCTCGCTAAAAAAGTACTGATCTCTTTTTTCAGTTATTTTTTATTGTTTTTAATATATTAATCAGTTACCTAGAAAGGCCACCTTATTCTCGTTCGATTCAACTGAGAGGTCGCGCGGAGTGGGAAGATGGTCCCGTCGCGTGGACCTTAAAAAAGTACCGATATATTTTATTTATAAATTTGTCTGTTATTTATTTTTTAATTCAACATTTTGCAAAAAACGCCACATTTTTCCACCGCGATCTGACTGACCGGTCGCGTAAGGTGGGAGGGGGGAGTCGTCCGGTCGCGTGGACCGCCCACGCGCCTGGTGTACCCGCGGTGCTACTTATAACTCACGCGGCTGTATCTCGAATCGAGTGTCCCGATGCCGAGCGAGCTGACACTCGGCATTTGCGGATTTCGGCTTAATTAACCTTATCGGGCGACAGTCTGTTTGCGAGCGCTTGCAGGGATAAGCCCGCCGGTCGGCCGATCTTTGACTACCTCGGGTGTCCGCCAATTATTTCGCGCAGGGCCTTATCGGGCCGTAAACGAGGGGCCCGTCAGGCACGCTTCGGCGCGACATTTTTCGCAGGGTTACGGGTATTAATTATTTATCAATTATGCACGGCGTTCCGAGGACGACGAGTGCCGAGGAAAGCCAGGATTATGAGAAGAAATGGCGGCGATATCTTAATGACGTGTGCGGTAATGAGGTGATAAATTGTGGTAAAAGTTGGTTGCGACGTTTTTAGGGGACCCCGACGTGATGACTCGAGTTTTCGACTTTGCATGAAACACCTATGGCGAGTCATGCAATAAAAAGCACGTTTTATGACCACGGCGATTGGAAGCCGAAACATGCTGGGATGTATTTTAGGTGACCCCGATGTGATCAGGAAAATTGTTCTTCAGTTCTTGGACAAACGGGGTTGAGGTTTTGTATTGTCGCGAAGATTCCAGGGTGGAATGTTTTTAGGGGACCCCGACGTGATGACTCGAGTTTTCGATTTTGCCCGAAATATCAATGGTGGTCATATAACAAGGTTCAGGTTTTATGACCACATAAGACATGATTGGGAAGATCTTCAGTCCTTAGACAAACGAAGTTGAAGTTTTTTATATTGTCGCGAAGATTCCAATGTTGGTAACTTCATCGTGACGACTAAATTTTGTGTCTAACTTCTGTCCCAATCTATCCCGCGCAAAATTTTTAGCTCAATATCGCGGTGTCAGGATCACCGAAATCCAGTATATTTCGGTAATCCTGACATGATTTCCACAAACGTTCCCCCCCAACTCCATCTTTATTTAATATAGTTTCCTAAGCGACACCTGGATCCTTCAGGTCACAGAACAAATCCGCATTTTAGGTAACCCCGACGTGATCACCGGTCTCACACCATTCTGCTTAGCTTTCCCCACCATTCCTCCTCCGTCACCAATCGCGAAGTCGCATTCATCACACACAAGAATGCGATTACGAATTGCTCGCGGGGTCCCGCGGAAAAATCAGCCTGACAATCGCCGAGAGCCCACCGCGCCGGCGCAATGAATACGTTGATTACGACCCCCCTTTGTCGCACAATTTGCACAGATCTCAGGCCGTTCCACTTTCGCGACGGCGCGCGGCCATTCAGCGTCGTTACTCCCGTGACACATCTTTCTTCGTGTCTCATTCGATACGCCTATGCCACACCGCCAGAATGCACTCAGACAGCACTGACAGCACGAATGCGCGTTTATCTTGCTTATTATCCCGGCATCGGACACTCCTCGCCATCGGCCGATCTCAAATCATCGCTTCCCCAGGGAAGGAGAAACGCGGAACCGCGCCAGGCATGTGTCTACTTAGCGCACGTACGTTTAAATCAAACGCTTTATTTCGTCACGCGAAAGGTTACCAACCAAATTTCTTCGGGATTATACCCTGGTTGGAATGCTGCAGACATTTTTATAGGTGACAAATTTGGGGAAAAAAGGAATAGCTCTTTTCATTCTTCATTGAGAGTATAGCAAGAATCATAACTAATTCTGGGGTTTCGTTACGGGAATGGTTCCCAGCCAAATTTCGTCAGGATTATACCCTGGTTGGAATACTACAGGCCTTTTTATGGGTGACAAATTTGGGGCAGGAAATGATAGATCGTCTCATGCTCCATTGGAAGAATCGCAAGCACTATAACAGCCAGGTGTTTGAGAAGAAATGTTGGATATTATCTAAAGAGGGGACATTTACTAATCCTGGAACAGGACAGTTCTAAACTGTAGCTGATATTTCTTGGTTCTTGAGATGGAATGTTGCCATTTCAAGAAACAAGTTATTCTTAAAGGATTTTGGGAATTACCAAAAGAAAGATACACTTTTAATTTCTTCAACATATCTGCAACTTTTGCTGGGAACGCAAGAAAAGTTGCGGTGGACGAAGAATCCGGTAAGCGCGACGCGTGGGTGGCGAAACTGGTAGATGAGAAATTCATACATTCAACGTGACGAGCGGTCTTAAAGACTAAACTGACCGCGTCGCGATACACTCGAGTGCGTCCACAAAGCGGCTCCTAGTATGACTGTCAGGATGCTTTAGCGATCGAACGAAAGTGCGCCGCCGCTTTTAACTGCCGACTCAACTGGATCAGTCCCGGGTTACTCATACCAGCGCGATCAGGTTTTCAAACTTGCCGCCGATTTCGAGGTGATGATGATCACGTCGGGGTCACGTGATATGCATCCAGTCCGAACTACATTGAAATTTGTGGTTGGAATTAAAGTACAATCAAGTGAAACATTTTAAAAATCACGTCGAAGTCACCTCCAAAGTTATTGCATAGAATGACGGTCATTTAAAAGAAAATAGGGAGTCAGAATAAACGTAAAACAAATTTAAAAATCACGTCGGGGTCACCGAAGATGCGAATGTCAGTGTAACGACTTCATAAATCACGTCGGGGTCACTCCAGAAGGAACCCGAGCTACAAATTGTAGAATTGCGTAGACCACAAGTTAAAACGGGTTCCGCAAACAGCATTTCGAACTAAAAAGACGTCAAACTTGAACTGGTGGCATGTTATTTGATAGATTCCTCGTGTTCATCTCAAGTTCCAACACGAAACCATAAAGAAGGTACCAGCCTCCACCCCTGCTAATGCCGAAATTGAATTCGGCGATACATTCGAATCAATCACCAGCCCGTAAATCATACATAATGAATCGGGCCCGTCTCAATGAAGAAATAAATATCGTGGGGCCCGTTCCCACGAATCCGTGTAATCGATTTCGGCCGCTGCCCGTGGATTCGTTTATTTATGAAAACGTCGCGCGCGTATAACTGTCCAGTCAGATTAACCGCGATCCCGGGCGATGCCTCGCGTGAAAGGTGGCGCTGTCGGCGGGATCGCGGGAATAAGTTTGGCCGGGTCGCGTGACGGCGTACCTTTTTTTGCTTTCCGGGCGTTTAGCGGGTCCGAATTGATAAAACGAACGCAATCGCGGCACCGATAGAGGGCGGGTTCGTCGCGATCGCAGGTGAGAAAGCCCGTGCGTTGGGCGTGGCAAATTGCCGCACGCGAGCGCTCTAATGATGCGAACAAACGAGCGGAACGCATCGACGAAATCAAAGGTCTCGCGAGGGAATCTGCCCGAAACGTGCGATGGGAATGGGGGGCGGGCGAGCGTTTATTTTCCTCAGGGAATTTGCGCGCGAAAAATGAGACGTCAGCGGGTGTCGGACAGCGCGGGCCTTCAGGTTCGAGTTGTCTGGGAAAGGGCCGGGTAGGACTTTAGGGGGTTCGAGGTGGTAATTTAATTTGGTATGTGTCCGCAGGACTTATCCGGTGTAATTATTTCCGCGATGGCTCAAGAATTTCGGTTTTTTATTTTGATTTGGGTGACCCCGACGTGATTGTCGAAATTGAAATTCTTTTCAAACTGGAATTCAAAATCACAGGCGATCCCCCTTAGTATTGTCAAGTATCTGGAGGATTTTAGAGGCATTTGTATGATAGAACATGCACAATTTGGTGGAAAAACTCCTAAACTGGCAACTCTAATCCCCATGGTGACTTTCTTTCGGTTCAGGAGACAGAATTCTATTCCACAAGATCCTTATCCTTCCATCCTGATCTTCCAATTTTAGGTGAATTCAGTTATCGAAGGTTTGGTAAATTCTTTTTAGGGTTTCCCCTAACTTTTAGATTCCTCGTTTTGAATATTCTTCTGTGCCTTCTGCGTCCCCCCTCCTTCACTCTCTCCGAGATCATTAGTCCTCGATTTTTCTCCGATGCGGCGACTAATTTCCTCGTCCCGTAGCAACAAGTTCAGCGTAGATAGACGCTCGGTCGAACGTCGCGACCAATGATGAATCGCGGCGTCGCAGAAAACCGCTGCACCGAAAGCTGCTGAAAAAGGAACGCAGTCGACGAATGAGCCGAGACAGCGCGGTGAAGAACTCGGATAAGACGACATCGGTAAAGTTGGCGCCCAACGTGCCATTTCCTCTTCCCTCGGTCGGGCCGTGCCGAAGGGCATGCGCCGCGAAAACCGGCCGATCTTTCGTCCTTCTCCACATCGGGGCGTCTCGCTCGCTCACTCTCACGTTCGATCGGCTGCATTAATCATAACGCGAACGATACGCCGCTCGCTCGCCCCGTCCCTCTTCGGGCCTTGAGATTACTCGATTACCGTCGCACTTGAAGCAAACAGACTTGTAGCGTACGTGTTTTTGTGCGCTGCACTGCCAAGTATTCAATTATGCTCTTACGAGGAGAGACAGCTACGATTATTGCACACTTTTTGAGTTTACGGTATCAGTGAAAAGAACATCGGTTTTGGAGAAATTTTCGAGTAGTATATTAAGGAGAGATCCAATCTACGAATTTGTTAAGATGACATTACAAGTATATAAACAGAAGATTTGTTTTTGTTCCTAAAGTAGGTAAACAAACCTTTATTTACATTTCGAAAGTATGTAAACAAAGGTTTGTTTACGTTCGATAAATATACAAATAAAAAAATCTTTGCTTCCTAAAATGATGTACGAAATTGTTGTTGAAATACGTTCGGACTTATCGAGGTCCTGAAACACTTTATACATTCCGTCCCGAATAACTGTGCAGCGAAGGCGCGCTGTCGTCGCAGCACGGGAACTTTAATTTAATCAATTATTTTAAGCGTGTAATTAAAGGCAATTACAAAAATCCACGGTCTTTTTTAAGGCACCTCTGCGAAGATGATCGCCGACGAATAATTTCGCGAACCCATTGCCACCGGACACTAATTGCAACGTACGATTCGGTTAGTCGTGAAATTTTTACCACGCTCGCGGAAGGGGTATCGAAAGGGTTATAAAGGACGGAAATTATGGTTTCAATTATGAGATGATTTACGGGGAAGGAATCGTCGGCGACTTTAATCGCTCTATTCGGTTTTCGGAAACCGATTTCCAAACGGTTATGGCTTGATCGACGTCGACTTTTACATTTTTTTCGCGACTCTCCGTTCCAACCGCACGCATCGTCGGACAAAAAAGCGCCGATAAAATTGATAAACTTTCTGAAATTACACACCTCGGCCGGCATTTATTGAATTCCTCTCTAATTATATCGAATTTCCCCAATATGCCGTTAAATTTCTAATTAATTGGCCCAAAAAGTCGAGCGAGGTGTTTGCATATCGCGCGGCGACGCGCAAAAAACGCGCGCAGCCATAATCGCGCATTAAATTTTGATTGCGCTGACACGATATCCGTCCACTTCGGCGCGATAAGATATAATTCTCGCGAGCCGTTTTCCCCGTTCCACAAAGTTATCAGACATCCTTATTCCGGCGTAATTGCAAAATCATGTAATTGTCCGCATCACTAATTACACAACTAAATCATATTTTGCCGACCCGTTCTCGCGACAGAACCCGTTTCCCGCGACATAATGTGCGCCCCAAAACGACAAAACCGTCGATTCCGCGAACCGCGAAAAACCGATCGCATTCCGTTTGATGTCATTTAAATGGCGCGCCGCGAGTTGCGCAAATGTTTTCCCCGTTTCTGCATTGCCATGCGGACACCTGTAATTACGTCTGATTTACGAGCGTTTTCAGCGCAAAAATGCTAATTACTCGACCGCGTTTGATTCCGCGGCATTATCTGCCGGTAGATCTGTGGCTCCCGATTTTATGAGCGAAATGGCGTCGTTCGGCGCGAAATGGCGCCGCCAGTTTCATCGTGTAAACATAAATCAGCTGATTTTCCCCGCGCGGGGACAGAGGTATGCATATATGGTCGAGAAAAAAAATGAGCAAGGCAGAATCGGGGTAATGGGTTTCGGCGCGCGCGAGGAAATTGGATTAAATGTGTATTATAACGCCCGGCATTGTGAGACTGATAAATGTAGCGATTACAGGGTTAAGGCGAGGATGCGCCGTTAAAGGCGATACGCGCGCTTGTAATCCTGAAAAATACGTGTTAAAAGCGATCGTGAAATTGGTTTAAGCAACGCCATCGGGCGCTTTCTGCGATGCACTGTGGTGCCGCGGAAAATTAACGTGCGAACCAGTTATTCGGTTTATTTCTTAGATGCGAAGACCGTGAAAGAAAATTTATTTTGAACTTTCAACATTTGCGATTAATGGAAAATATTATATATCGAGTATTATCCTCGTTTTCATACGTAAACACACATTTGTTTACGTCTAAAGCGTATGTAAGCAATGATTTGTTTACATTTTTAAATTGTGTAAACAAGAGTTTGTTTACCTTTTTAAATTATGTAAACAAAGATTTGTTTACCGTTCAAACTTTTGTAAACAAGGATTAAAATGTGTTGATAAATGTTTGTTTACGTGTTACCATGTAAACACAGATCTCCTTATTTTTACATGGTATATAAACAAATCTGTTTACGTACAACAAATTGTTTACTTACATGAATACGTAATCAATACTCATACCGCCAAAAACAAATATTTTCACATGCATCCACGTATCGTTTCAGGTTCATTTTTAGGTCTCTTTAGGTAACGTTTCCTCATTTTTCTCACAACTGACAGTCTCGAATTCTTTCCAGGCATTCAACCAACTCGGCATCGTTGGTTCTGAAGAAGTGCAGCACCCGGCTGTCCCAATATTGACAAATTGAGTGGTTGCGCTCGAGGATATATTTGTCAAGAATTCGGTTCGAAGGCGCGCGGTGAGAACCGATGAATAGCACTCGACTGACCTTCGGGATTCCTATAATCACACTATCGTGCTACCTCTCGGCAGCACCGAGGTGGTCGAAATTGGCGTTGCAATGTAACTCCTTTGTAGCGGGCCAGGTGCAAAAAAAAGAGCCTCGCACCCACCACTGCTCGGCTCACAAAAGCGAATCCTTCTCGGTTACAGTCTAGCTTGTCGCAAGACAATGACGCGGCTAGATGATGGAAAGCTACGAAAACAATCCGAACAAACACGCCGCGCCGAATAAATCCTCGTTAAAGCTCGGCTTTTGTCGGGAGGCTGTAAGTCAGGTGGTCACGATTTCTAATTGCCGTTAATTGTAAAAAATAACGTCGTAAATAGTGCGCGCGCAGCGAATGGCGAAGTTACAGGCGTTTTAGAAGCTGGCTCCGACGCGCCATCTACGAATGATGATTTGGTTTCGGGGAACTCGGGTTAATGAGTGGGTCGTCGAAAAACGACGAGCAAGACGGCCGATCGCGTCGGAGGAAACCGAAATCGCGATCGACCGATTCGAGGATTTAGTATCTAGTATGTAAACGAGAGATAAATGTCGGGGTGTGGCGAACAGGTCGACGTGCTTGTACACTTCTTTGGCTCGCATCGGACGTGTTATAATATCTAACCGCGAGACACTTTCGTGACGTTTAATTATGATTTATGTTTCATTCAATAATGAATGTGGTTCTATTTTCTGTAATTTCTTTTCTTAATGACTTTCGTATGATACATATGTATGACACAACGGCGTTTAATAGCCGGGATCCGATGATGTGTGCGACCTTTCACGTCGAAGGGGTACCCACTTTTTTCGCCGTGGAATTAATTTATCGACGTGCGTGTCCAAACTTATGAATCATCGGATGCAAATTTTGAATCGTGCGTGGAAGTTTAGGTCGGAGGGCAAAACAAGGACCGAGACAATAAGAGACAAGGGTTTGTCTAGCGCAATTTAGGCTCGCCATTCCAACACTTGAACGAACTGCCGACTTATCCCAATCGAATCTTGATTTCATAATCTGACAGGATATGTCATACTGTTTTCACTCCCAGGAATATCATTCTCGGCTGATCAGGTAGCTTTGCGGTCCAAGTTAGATCAGGCTTAGGCACGTCGGATCAAATCAGTCGGAAACACAACTAGAGTTGCAGTCGTGCAGATCGAATCGAACGGATCGTGCAATATTTTCATCCATTTGCATAAATATTTGTCATTAGGAAAACTGCGGATAAGCCGTAAACAAAAATGCAGAACCGACGACGCCTACACTACAGTAACTTATCACCAGGACGCGATAATCTCCTACATCACTTAGAAAATTGTCTTGACCATCTCGAACTGGTCATCTATTCAATAACCTATCTTTATTTTCAGTTTTCCACTTGTTTTTGTTAGGTAAATATATAGGGACTGGTCTAGGTAAATCAGAGAGTACAATTGTTGTCATTCCAGAACCACTATTAGACTTCTTTAAATTTTTCCAACCTGTCCCCATTGTGTCCTTGGTTCTCGACAGAACCACTCCGAAGATTGACTTCAAAGTTCGTGACACGGACCGACGCGTAAGCGTCAGGTACTGCGGACTGAAGTCTTCCATATATGTAATGACTGGGTCCGGCGGTGCAAAGAAAAGGATGCAACCAGCCTGAGTGTGGGCCTCGCCTAGGCGCGTGGGACCGACACCCACGATCTGGCGCAACATGCGCGTAAACGCACACGCGCATCACGGCTCATAGATTGCGTTTGAGGTTTACGACAAAGCGGATGCCTCGGGTAATAACAGTTCCGGAACCGAAAGCTGGCCATGATCCCGGGATGTTTGATTTCCAAAGCCAGTAAATCACGGCGCTTCCTTTTACGAGCCTTCAGCTTTTTCGTCCACCAGCTAATGGACGTGGGAAGCACTTGACAAACTTCGCGATCGATCGACTACGATCTAATCCAATTCCGCCGGCGTGCGTGTGTTTTCCAGGGCAAATTGTGCGGTAACTTGATATTGATTAATAGCGCCACGAGGTAGCGCCGTGTATGTCCTTGGTCTTTGTATCGAATGGGTTACACGATATAGGAGTTACACGAATAGGAGATAAGATATATGACCGGTCGCGAGCTTCAGTCGTAGGATAGATTTTAGGTTACAATATGAAATGGTGTTTGGATATCTTATTCTTGACAATAGTTTTAGGAAATTTTTTTATTTGAGAGGAAGAACAAAGTCTTCGTTTAGAGAACTAATACTTGTTGTAGGTCGATTTTTAGGTGATCATCTAGTTCCAAAGTCCACCTTTTGTAAAAGGGTATATTAGGTGAAATAATGTAAGCGAGGTATTTTGGTGACAACGTAGTTCCAGGTTGTTTAAAGGATAGGTCCCCACAATATACAGTCCCAACTCAAATATTTTAGGTAACCTTTCATAGGTACATTGCTTTTAGGTAAGTTCCCATAAACCATACTTGCAGGAGCATTGCTCCTAGTTATTTAGCCAACATTTTCCATGTCTCGTATCCTCGAAGTGAAGGTTTAGATGAAATACATTCCTCAGATGATACCATCCACGGACTCGATTTTTACTTCGGGTACAGCCATTCGGTTTCCCATTCACAATCCAATAATCCGCAAGTACACTAGTCGTTTTCAGTTCGAAAATCCCGATATTCACAAGCAAGCGATTCCCAGCGCTAAAGAACCTTTAAAAGCGTGTAATCCGGCACGAGATTGGCGTGCAAAACTATTTTCTCGCGCGTAAAGACGATGACTAAGAAAAAGGTGTTGAAGTGGAAATTAAGCGGGACCCGCGTCGACAATAAGTAATGCATTCATTCCCAGCGCCAATTTACCTACAGCGCCTCGGACGCGTCGTTATCCCAAGACAGAACCGGTCGGCATTCCACGCGACTATTTTCAAAAACTGCACGAAACTTATCTTCGATGCGAAACAGGATTAAAAGTATCACTGTTTACATCAAAGCCAACGGAATTTGAAGCGGCGAAACGTCGTCGCAGACATTCCCGGGAAATGGACGGTCGGAACCTTGGCTCGTCAAGATGCTACCAACCCAACAACCAACCCTTCAAAAAATAAATCAGGATTGTCTGGAAATAGGATTATTTGACTACCTGCCTATTTACAAATTATATCCAGACTGTGCTCACCCCGATAGAACAAGATGTATATTATACATATATTAGATGGACATTCATACATAAAATAGATATATACATATAAT
>JABFPB010005562.1:0-13151 GCA_022817645.1 Ceratoteleas bidentatus
TCATTTTATTTACGATCGGTCATTTTATTGATGTAAAAGTTGATTTATTATGCTTTTTCGATAAAAACTCAGATTCATGGAATTTTCAAAAGCTATCTCCTCCTAGGCAGTTCACGATGAAATGATTTGAAACACTTTTCTTAGGGTAGAATTACATGCTCTATCACTTAATGTCGAGATTTTTTAGATAAAACCACTCTGTGCTTAGATTTTGATACCATAACCTCAAAATATCCCTCGTCCGAGTCTCCCGTATACATATTTTAAAATGTCTTCTCAGTCGCTTCATAGCCACGTAATATCAACTAAATCGGACCATTCCATCTAGGACTCGATTTTGAACGTTGATGGCCCCCTTAAAGAGAAATACTTGCAATAACAAAAAATGGAAAAAAATATTTCAAATTATTTTTAGTTAGAAAAATAATTGTTTTAAAAAAATTTTATATTTATATGGGGGGGGGCGCAAAGGTTTACTGACCTAGGGGCGCAAAATTTGTTAATCCGGCCCTGCCCGAGACATTTTTTTTTCTATTTAATTCCGCGTAAGGTCAATTCCGAGCAAACTCAACATAAAATAGCCGTGGTCGCTCCGCAAAGGACCAGCCCCCCCTACACCCGTTATCAAAAAACGCTGAAACTAGCAAGACTAGCCACTTAATTTCTTTCCCGGTAAATTTGAAACTCACTTAGTTATCCTGCATATTATGCAAATATTAGTTTCGTCAGCTTGCTGACGAAACTATAATGCATAATATGAGTCTGAGTTTCTAATTTCAGCGAAAAGAGTGTCAATGTTAGTCTTGTTAGTATTTTTACGGAGCGCCGGGGGCAGAGCCCCCCGGATGCGCGGGGGTCCAGGGAGGGTGCCAGCCCCCCGGTAGGGGGTCCGGGTGGCGAAGCAGAAGGATCTTAGCGCTTTCATAATAAAATCTATGAAAGAGCTAAAAAAGTGACAAAACCGAACTCGCTTAGTATTGTTATCCTGCATATTATGCAAATATTAGGTTCGTCACCTTACTGACAAAACTACAATGCATAATATGCAGGATAACAAAACTAAGCGAGTTTTGTTATCCTGCAAAACTCGCTTAGTTTTGAAACTAATATTATGCAAATATTAGTTTCGTGAGCTTGCTGATGAAACTACAATGCATAATATGCAGGATAAGAAAACTAAGCGAGTACGCCACAAACCTGGAGGCTTAAGGGAGGAGTCCCGGGAGCCTATCCAACCAGGGGAGTCCAGAGAATCCAACAGGAGACGTTGGAACACGGGGATGCGGCCACGGAAAAGGGATGTCACACTGGAGACGAAGGCTCGCGGTGTGGGCACTCAAAGGGTCAGGGCCCGGGTACCCAAACGTAAATTTAAATTCAAACAATTTTGAGGTAGCGACCCAGAAATATTCAAAGATACAAAAGATAATGACGCGACATTTCATAACGTAAATAAAAGGAACAAAAAGCTTCTTCTTTCTTCGCCGAACCGGGAATCACATCCCGTTCGGACTCAACTCCAACGACGAACTCAAAAGATTGACGCCACGATTTTCAATCTGACCCGGTCCAACTCGAACTCATACGGGATCGGGAAAAGGATCAGGAAAGCATATAGGACCCATGCAACAAATCAAAACAAGTAATTAGCAAAATGACGATTCAAACAATTTTAAATAGGCTTTTGATCCGCCTGGCAGCGCAAAATCGTAACATTGCAGTTTTGCAACACGAATTATAAAAGCTGTGTTACAGAATGTAGGGGAGAGTCGGGTAACTTGAGCCGCTTGCTATGATGGATCACCCCCTAATTTAAACGAATAACACTCTTTACCGTTAAAAAGACCCCGCACGTTTCTTATGGAAATCCGGTTTCGGTTAAGGGGACCATCTGGTAAAATGGCTAAAATCTGAACTATTCGACCGATTTTGATGAAATTTGTTCTGCAAAGAGCCATCAATGGATAGAAAACAAACGTTAACTCGTTTGTTGCAAAAAAAGTTGAAACAAATAATATATTTGTTAGTAATTAATCAAATATACGGCATATTTAAAAAGTTAAAGGTACACCAATTTTCATTAAATTTCAATTTAGTTTGCGCCAAAATGTTCGGAATTCAGTTTTGAACAAATCTGTCAGACAGAATTTTGATAGCATTTATAGTTTTCTGGCAATCCACGACTTTATGAAAGAATGTCATAAACAGGCCAAAAATAGGGCTTTTTTCGAGTTATTTTTTACATTAACATAAATAGCTTTTTTTTCAAATTGAACAATCAAAACTCTGTCAGACCAATGTATTCATTATTAAATTCTAAATATTTTATCCAATACCACACCAAAATCGGATTAAAATTCGTGTACCTTTAACTTTTTAAAGTTAAACAAGTTTTCCAGATAATGGAGTTCAAAGTAAGAAGTTCCCTGACAATCACTAAAAATCGTTCGAAAACGTGAAAAATAACCGTTTCTACGTGTTTTTTTCTGTCATTTCCCTAAACAGGCCGTTTAGGGAAATGACAGTTTCACTGATAACCTAACTTTTGTTTTGTTCACACATTACTTTAATTATTTATTACTTTTTCATATTTATTGAAATTGGCTCAAGAATCACAACGTTCGATTCGAAATTTTAAATTAGCAGCAAAATAAGAAATACGTAACGTTAACAGTACAGTAAGTAGAGGTAGAGGTAGTCTACTCATGTACTAATTGTAAAAATTGAAAACAGCATTGCAGAACAATGTTTTCTCCCGGTTTTTAATGCATTAATGCGGCTGAATTAATTCAGGACTACGCCATTTAAAGACACTTGTTTGACATATTTCTTCTACGTTTTTACTTCTCAAGCTCACTTTTCTGCGCCAGAATCTTATGTAATTACACGCGCAGCGACCCAATTGTACCAAAAACATCATGTGTCAAACTTATAGCGGAGTTATACTTTTCATTTTCTATTTTATTTTTGAAACTGACGTCAAGAATGCAAAGTTTCCTGCATATTGAATACAATGTGAACAACTTTTTACGTTATACTTGTTTCATTATGAAACTCTATGGAAAATTAAAAAGGAAAACAATTTTTCTCTTGTGAAATGCTGGGAACTATAAATAGCAATAAAAATAAGTGATGAAATTATATACCGACAGGTGTAAATTGTTCATTTGTTAGACACTGGTTCCAACAGTCGGGTATTAAAACTAAACATTCAAAATGTATGACATTTTCGATATCCGCAAAATTAAGTAAGACACTTTATTTTAATCCATTATGTTAACAGTGTTATTTATTTTTTATATATATATACAATAATACATAACTCAAGTATTTTTATTTTTGACTAAGTACTATTTTTTTATTTTGTCTAATTTTAACTTATCCTAATTATTATTTATGATATCAACAAAAAATATCAACTTCAAACTGTACAGTAATGACTGTTACAACTGTTATATTATGAATAATATGGAATGTTCGATTTTTGAACTAAAGTATTGTCTTGAAAAATGTATTATTATTAATCATTAAAATGTTCTTTGAACAAAATATTGTTTTCGTATTAAAGAGAGAAGATTATAAACAGGTTCTGCATTGAATGTAAAATAAAATAGTTTGTTTTTACTATTGAAAAATTGCACACTTTCAAAGCAACGTTACTTATTCCAAACAAAAACTTATTGCAATTTTTGTTGCTCGTATATAATTGTTAATATTTATCAACTTTTTTGATATTTTTTTATTTTAAACTTCGTTTATTGGCGCCATTCGATTTTTTGGTTCTGCCGTACAGCATTTTTTTCCAAATGGTATATAATACATCGCCATTACTATATGACATGGTAAAATTTACTGGAACTCTAGGCATTTTTCATCCGATATATTTCTCAGTGTATCGTACAATTTTTCGTTTATTCAGGCAAAATAATTCTTTTGATTGTTCTACCATCCCTCAATGAATTCTCCGCAAATCGAACAATTAATCTCGTAATCGGCGTAGGAACAATAAGCAAAACACTATTGTTTCTAATGAAAAACGCATTACGTAAAGGTAGGTGGCCGCGTTATCGGAACTCGTTGAATAATTCGAGCGGAATAGCGCAAATACGGGCCTTCGCCTTCGTTGTAACTTGGCCATAAAACGAGAGACTCATATTTCAGTCGTTCTTTTTGTCGTTGTCCTTTGGCCGGCTTTTTTGCGCCTCATCTGCAGCGTAAATGTCAAATTACGGTGCGATGCTAATTCGGCACACCGCCGCGCGGCAATCGTCTAATTTCAGTGGCCGATGAATCTCCCGACTTTACGAGAGACGGAAAATAACGTGACCCGCGCTTTGCGGATTTGCGGATTGTCGAGTTTTTTTTCGACCGACGTGCCGTTATGTCGCGCATATCCCTACATCGGGAGATGCCGACGAAACTGGAGTTGAAAGGACAAAAAATATCCGGCTCGGAATTTTTAAAATCGCGTCAATTATTGATTGCTTTGTTTTGAACGACGCTACCTGTACCACAGTTTCATTTTAGCGAAAAGAATGTCATTTGTGTCAGCAATTTGACATTTAGCGCTGAACGTGTTAAGCACGTTTCACGGAGTTATCTCCGGGTTTCGTTGATAAATCGAAGTAATCCGAGTTGTAATGCGTACAGAAAGTGTAACGTTACTGACTCATCGAAATAATATTCATTCCCAGCAAATGAAAGAGGATACTGCAAATGAACGCTGAAAAAGATTCAGCGTTTCTCCCAACGAATCCCGGGAATCATGGAAAACTACGATTGACATTTGGTTTGCTGATATCGGTGTTCGAAATTAAAATGAAATGAATTTCGTTCAATGCCGAACGATTCATCCAACAAACGAACAGTACGTTTTGAATCGAGTTAAATCGTATGCAATTCTGAATTTTAATGTGTTTTATTAGTTATTATTTTATTATGATCATTAATTTTATTAATGCATACAATTACCATAATAATATTTATATTATGAGTTGTAAAATGTACAATTAATATTTATTTATATTTTATATATTAATTTATTTTCATTAAATACATCTGTGTATAGTTAAATTAATTTCATTGATTCTCTTTCCAGTAACATCAGATCACTATCAAGTTTGATAAGTTAAATTGAAGACATTAGAAGGTTCACACGGTGAGTTGCTAATGGCTCGAACTTTCTGAATTCGGATTTTTGTTAGGGTGATTTTTATTCAGTTCGTTTTTAGTCTTGAATATAAGAAAACTAATGCAAGAATTCGAACATTACTACATAACCTTCAATTGTTTATGTGCAACAACAGAAGAAAATGTTAACACGTTGTAGAAATACGTAAACTAATAATAACTGTGAATGTTGAAAAGAAAGGTAAAACTTACCAGCATAAGTGCTTTTAAAACTCTCGTGAAGCTTAAATGTGAAGGGTATGTGAACCTTCATCATTTTCATTTGTGGTATTCTCGGTGAGTGTGCGATCATGCTGCTGGTTCCGCCAAACATAAGATCGTCTCCGTGAACACGAAGTACCATCATATTCCTGAAAAATGCAAGTGTCGTTTAGAGTCTATTTTTCAGCGAAATATTTGTATGAAAATTAACAAAAAATGTTTAAGTAAAAATCGAATTTATTATACATGTTTAAGTTTGATTGACCTTGAAAATGATTTTGACTTTGTTTGAATGCCAAACATTAGTGTCCTTACCGCGCATTTTCAAGAAGGGTGATTTTTCGATTTAGAGGTGTTCTTAATTAAAATGCGCCTTCGAAAATTGTCAATAGGTAGTTCAAAACACGCATAATCTCGCTCTGGTCAACATCTGATCATTTATTTTGTCTTAATTAACAAAATATTATATTTCGAGCCAAATAATACGATTTTTCACCACACCTGCATGGGAAACTCAATACCCTCCCCCCTGAAAAACGAGAGGGAAATTGCCAATTCCCTCCTACTTTTCAGGGAGGGAAATTGAATTTCCCATGCGCTTGTGAACAATATCGTATGAAACAAGGCGGGAAAGGCGATTCCCGCCCCAGTTGCGTAATATACTAATGTATTCAAGATTATAAAAATTCATTTTAACAAATCTTCAGTTTTCATTTAAACTAATTAACATTAACAAATATTTGAATGGCATCAAGAAAAACGTGTCCAAACGAAATCACCTAAAAACATATTATAATTTATACAAACGAATTATTGATTTGATATCAATGATATCAAATCAAATGTTTTTCTGTTTCAATATACATTTAAAAAATAACGGTTTTTGCAGGATATTTTACAAATCCAGCTTGACCATAATCCCTCTTGTGAAACTATGTTTTCGTGCTTTTAATTCATGTCAAATTTACCGAAAATACATTAACCACAGAAAGGTGCAACCGTTGGAGGGGGAAGAGGAAAAAAACGAATTCGACGTCTCTGACATTTTGGGCATCTTTTTTTACAAAAATATTCATGATTGAAACTATGCCGAGGACGCGTATTCGAGGTTACACATTCGAAGTCTGCGTAACGATTCATAAATATTGTAGAATGTAAAGGATTCTCTGGCACGATCAAGGGAATCTTTTTGTTCGAACATTAATTCGAGTATCGCAAGATTCATCGAGATTGACTTGTCGCAGATACACTGCAAAAGTTGGTACACGCGAATTCGATTTCATTTCGCGATGACGTAACGCAATTGGCAATATCGAGATCGCGGGACTCGCGTTTTTGACAAGCGTGGGATCACTTTTTCGATGTGCATTGCAAAATCAGTGTCGCTAGTCAAAAGCCGATGCAACCAGAAAAAAAATGTACAATCTTCACAATCTTTCCATTTTTAAATACGATTTAACCCTTTAACGGGGATGCTGTGAGGGGAAGATGTTTAAATTTTCTTTAAAAACATGCAAAATAGTCTCTTAAATTTGAAGAATTATTCTGTCTAATAATGGTTACTTTATGATGGATGAGAATACACATTTTCATATTCAATTTCTACTTTAGAAGAAAATACAAATTTATTGTATTGTTTGATAGTAATCATAAAGTTTTTATTTGCTTGGAGTTATTGATTAACAAATGTAATTAAACTTTCTTTATCATTAATTAAAACCTCTTAAACTAATTCGAATGTTCAACTTACTTTTTTGGCGAATATCTTTAAGATCTATTTCAGTAGATTATCTAATTATCTATTTTTGGATAGGTTACAAATGTTATAGATGATGTTTATTAAATTATAAACATCGTTTTAGAATAGAAATGAAAGTTATATTTATGATACTTCGTAAGTATTTTTCTATTCATTTATCTAACTATTGTGACATCATTTCCTAGATGTCATCATTTCATTAGATTTGTCAATTAATCACCTTCATTTGAACATGTTAATAAATATTTATTTAAAAAATGTAGGATATTTTATTTGTCATTTCACCAGGAAACGTTTAATTATATGTCAATCATTGATTCAGAATTGAATGCTTTCTTGCCACTTCTCTTGTCAGTTCCAAAATTTAATTTAATGTTTATATAAAATAAATAAAAACAAAGAATTGGAAATAGAATGGTTAATTGTAAATAGCTTATAAATATTTTAATTTTATTTGTTTGAAAATTTTGAGAAAAATAATAAATAACACTTTCGATAAGTTTTCCAAAAATATCAGTAGTTAAAAATATGTCAGCTATGTTTTAATATATTGTACTTAATGAATAAGTCTACGAACACATTATAAAATATAATAATCAATAACTTACAAATCGATGGCTGAGTGCAAGAAGGTGCCATTTCGGAAAGGGCTCGAAAAAGGTGCCGTTACAGAAGGTGTCATTTCGGCCTATGCATTTTAAATGGCCCAAAATGGCACTTTCTGAAACGGCACCTTTTCCACCCAGCATCGAAATGTAGTAGTCATAATTTTTTATGTAAACTCGCATTCGTAAAATCTAAACCACTGACATTGCTCTAGTAAAATTGAGACTTGTATGGTTCATCTGTAGAAATGTTCTAATCATATATGGCAATGTACGGATTGTTGGAAAACTATATTCGAAAACTATTTTTTTATGATTTCTACATTCACAAGCATAGTTTCATTATTTTTCATGTAGCATTTTCAAAAATGAAATATATGGCTCGGAAGTTGTGATCATAGAGTATGATCCACAACTTGTTTATCTGTTATTATTATTAATACTTTTTCCAAAAATAGCACTGATATAAGAATTATTCACAAAAAACTAAAATATGCATCGTCTCGAAAACTGCAATAATACCCACTCGATAATACCAGTCATGGCACTCAACAACAAACACTCTGTCACATTTAAATGAATCAATCGGTGGCACAACATCTTCCGACTGAAGTTCGAAGAAAACCAATTCTGACCGAGGAAGTGACGATGAAATGATGAAAAAGGGTGCGAAAGAAGCCAAAAAATGACGACACAAAGTGCACGAAAGATGCATCGAAGCCACCGGCAAAAATAGCTGGCCCCTAAGGCCATGCTGAAAGCGTTATTACCGACATTACAGTTTTCTGGAAATTCGACAAAATGAACAATTAATCACAAATTTAATGATCACAGCGACAGTAGTTCACTATTTTTCACTTTTGCAACAGAAAAAATCAACCATTTATACTTTGCCGAAACCATAAAATGTACTAGCTTTCGATGTGGCAAAAATTGTAGTTTGCAAAATAAAATCTCTGATTCATTCCCCCATAACTACAGAATGTCGCTATGTTTGATTATTTTAAAATAATTCATTATGCATTTTATAATTCAAACGGACACTAATTCCATTGCAGTGGACTTTCGACATCACTTTAAGATGGTTATAAGCTGTGCTCTGGTAATTGATTATTACCTATAAATGCAACCCCATCCTGCTATACTTGGACTGAGAACAATATTCCTTTCAATTCAAAACGACTCTAACCAAAACGAATATCCTTTTGCCCTAAAAAGAATTCCTTTTTTAAGAGGAATCTTTTTAAACTAACACGATTTCACTTGCGGGGCCCAACTCCTCTTCATTCAAGAAGGATATTTCTGTCAGTTTATCTGGACGCCATGACAGTATCGCAAAAATAGCGTGCGAATTGGTATTGGTTGGTGCGTTCCACTGCTCAGCTGCCTGCTAGCCAACTGACAGGCCAAGTGCGACCGAACCCAAACAACAACAGCTGCGCCAGCGAAGCGTCAAGCAACAGTCCTTTGACAGTTGTGTGCGCCCCACGCGGTACATCCAAAGTCGACGCTCACTCTAAGTATCTGATCGGAGGATTTACAAAGATTGCCGAGTTACATAATGGACAACGGGGATTGAGTGCGGTTAACCTCACCCTGTCAATGAATATTTTAGGAAGATTAATAATATTCTTTGCTGACAGGGTAAAGATCAGGGATTATTTATTTATTTATTTTTAGGGGTGACAGATACTTGATGCATACAATAGTTGAGATAAGAAGAAACAAGGATAAAGCTTTTATTGGTTTAAACGTCTTAGAAAAAGATTTTTGCATTTTTGGTGCATGTATCATATTTTCCCTAGATATAATTGTTGCAAATTCACTGGAGTATTGTTTCCAGCCATCTAAAGCCATTTTCAAATTGTTTTGAATTACTTCGATCAGACTTCTAGCCGAATTTCATTTAGAACGGCACCAATCATGCTCTGCCATTTTAAATAACGTGAATTTCTTTGGTGGACAATTCGGCATTACTTAGTTGTATTTTTTGATCTACGTATCCACTCATTCTTTATGAAAGGTAGTTTCAGGTATTTTAATTTCAGAACACCTAAACCAGAATATTTATCTATTTGTATATATATATATATGATGAGAAATTGCCTAATGGTAAAGCGTTAAAGTTAAAATTTGATAAGTTGCATAAGCATTTTACAGGATGCCCCCAACGGATTTCTTGAAGCTCAAATGTGAGAATGTAAGTTAAACTTGTTTGCTATTCTACACATCCACAACGGCATGTAGTGTAATGTACATATTTGTTCTTACAAATGGTATTGAAAACATTAGTTATTGATTATAAAGTGTGTTTCGAAGAGGAATTTTCCATGCGATTTTTAAATATCATTGAAGACTATCAATGTTATAAGCTAAAATATGAATAAAAAATATATAATAAACCTCCAACAAATTGATATTTACACACACCACAGATTGATTGTAATTTAATCCATGTTTCTCCATCAAGTTAAGGAACTAATTCCAGATTGCTTCATTTTTGTTCAACATAAATCCAGCAGAATTTTAACTACACTGTCCTACACAACTAATCTGTAATACAGTTTTTTAAATGTGTTGAAATTTTCTAATTCACTTGACATTCATTAGGTTTGATTTCTTCAGTAATTAAGAATAGTTACAAATAGTGGATATGGTGACAGGTCTGCGGAGAAGAATGCAGTTAGGTGAAATGATGTAAATAAACATGTCGGAATGAGATGGATCGTTGACGGGTGTTTAAAGGCTTTGTACCTCATGATGAAGAGAACGACCCCGCAGAAGCATATGAGCACCGCGAGCACCGAGAAGATGTTGGAGAGTTCCGCGACGGAGACCAGCATCGCCGTCATTGTCGCGACGGTGTCGCGCACCACACTTAACGCTGCGTCTGTCCTTGTCGCTCCGATTGATCGGACGCACGAACGCGCGCGTATACCAATATAATATAATCGCGCGACGCGCGACGTTGTCACGCTCTGGACGGCGGCATCGATCTGGGCGTACACGCCGTCGAGCGGCGCCCCGCGGGTGAGGCCAACTGGGGCTGCGAATCGCGCGCGTTCACGCGGCCTCGCGCATCCCGCGCTCGGAAGCTGCCGCTGCGGTTTCGCTGCTCTCGAGTGGCGTGTCGCGCCGCTCCGCCGCAATCTTTACCATCACACCGCTCGACCGCTCGACCTCACGGACGGGATCACACTGACTGACAGCGCCGAGCTGCAGACGGCTGCGCGCGCCGCCAACCTCAGCCTCGATTGTTTCGCTCAGTTGGCGCGGCTGTGCGCTGCGAAGGCCTGCGCGCGCACGCCGCTGTCACACACATCGAGCCGTTCTCGGCCTAGGGCCGGGCGATAGCCGACGAGTAATGTTAAAGTCGAGATTAATCGATGTTTTTCTTTCATTTTTTTTCCTGGTAGGTTGTAAACCCATATAGGAATTGCGACAATTTTTGCAGCATTATGACAGTATTTAAATATAGTGGATATGGTCCATATGAAGTTATGAACAGTTTTACGAAAAGAAGGCAATTTTTATAGAAATTTATTGCTATGCACATTTTCCTTGACGGGAAACTTCAAGGAAACTTTAAATTTCCTTGATGGGAAATTTAAAGTTCAGGAAGTACCATCTACCTGAAATTTTAAAGTTTACCCATTGAACCAAATTTGGTATAATCTAGCCCTAGGAGCTGGCCCTAGTTCAAAACCGTTTTGTATCCAATACTGGCTTCAGACTGAATGCATTTCGTGGTCATTTATAGAAAATTAATTTGATCAATTCGGACCTCGGAGTATCAACCGAAAAAAATGTTTACAAAATTGTCCACAATGAAGTTTTGAACTCATGTTCTAAAGATCAAAAGTCTCTTAGTTTACTAACTGATCCAACGAACATTATACTGAATTGTATCTTATAATGACTTTTAAGTATAAGTTTGTGTTTATCTCCACATTATGGGCTCAGTCTGGATCGAATTTGGATGTCTTATTATCCCCACACCGTAGGCCCAGAATCTGACATTACTGTGTCTCAATTAATGTGCATTTCTGGAACCATGCTTAAGTAGAAGGTCTAGGTCAAATCTGAATCAAATCTGGACCTCAGGAACCATCAAAATGTAGTTTAGTCCAGTTATTTGGCCAATTATTGATCCAGATTCAAACAAGACACTAGCCCCCGTAGAAATAAAAAATCTAAAAATGTCTGAAAAAATTTGAAAGGTCCCAATTTTGACACCGTTTCAGACCTAGTCAGACTTTTTCGGATATGTGTCGACCCGTGATAAGTAAAGTCTGAAAATGTTAAAACGTCTGACTCGCATTATTCGTACGGCAAACTTTTCAAGTCTTTTCGCACTTGTTCGGTCCATTTCAGACTTTTTCAGAATTTCTCGGAGTATTTCAAACTTAAATTACGAATTTAAATAGACTTTTTGAACTAGTCTTGTAAGTATTACGACTTTGGTGGAATGGTTATACTTCCAGTCTTTTGCGTCATAGGTAGGGGGTTCGAGCCCCAGTTAAGATGGTTTTTTAATAGTGGTATCAGACTTTATCTGAGAATTTCGGGAATATCAGGCTGTTAATCTACATTTATTGAAAAATTGCATCGCTAGTTAAACGATTGATCGGCAATGATTCAACGCTTGATCAACGTTTTAATAACAATGATTCAACATCCATTCAATCCGTCAATCTTGAATCAGTCTTTGTTTAACATTGATCCAACATTGAACGAAGGTTGATTCAACGTTGATCAATAATTTCGCAAGAACGAAGAACATGTCCGAAGGCTGGCATAATACCCCGATAAAAAATTCCATTAGAGCTAGTCCTAGACTAAAACCTCTGGATCTGTACACTCGTTGGGACCGGAAACCTATGCTATGTTGACACTCCTGTGATTGGTTGTTGAACTGTTATGGCGGCCGAAAACGCTCTCATTGGTTAAAAGTGTCAAGATAGCGGAGGTTTTTGCGCGTACAGCTCCAGAGGCGTACAGTTCCGGAGGTGTACAGTTCCAGAGGTTTAAGTGTATTTGTATCTGTGCGGTTTTTGACAGTTTTTCACATATTAAATTGGATTTAAATAAGGTTTTTAACGCCCATAGGAAATTGCATATTAATTTTATTTTTCCGTACAAAGAAAAAATCATTAAAAAACGCACCATCTCATCATTTCTCATCGTTTCGAATAGATACGGAAAATCGATTCTTTTCTGCGTATCAAACATTACTAAGCCACCGTAACCGGCGCCGCGCGTCATCTACCGTCACCCAACGACTCTCCTGAATTTCTATTGGAGACACATTTTTTTCCTGACAGTTGAGTGGCGAAAAGTGGAACTATTCTCGCCACGGAGTGAAAAGTCCACTTTTCACTCCGCTCAACTGTCGG
>JABFPB010005563.1:0-13152 GCA_022817645.1 Ceratoteleas bidentatus
AATTGAGATGTAAGTAATAACCATCTAAGAAGTAACTTTTTTGTTTAACATGCATATATTTAGAAAAAATTAAAACTTTACCTTTGCATGCAGAGGTTATAATATGTGTTTGAAGTAAAGAAACATTTAAGTAAATAAAATTCTCTCACGAAATCAAAATCTATTGTTATTAATGTTATTAGACATAAACATATCCCCTACTCCAAATGTCTGCATATGATAATACAATAAACAGTTAAAATAAACAGACAATAATAAAACATGTATCATGAAGAGAGCTCCTTCTGGTCTACTCATTTCTCATTAAAAGTAAGCAATATTTACTAAATATAATTACACAATGAATGTTCTCTTTTCATAACAAATATTATTTTGTAATATTAAAATAAATCTATTGTTACTTACGATTTATACTTTTTGTTGAACAACTCAATATTGAATTAACTACACCACAACTGAGTCAACAACAAAACATTCTATAGATCTCAATAAACGATAAACAGTTTTACTCGTGAACATAATGACTTTTATGTTAAACATGTTTTCGTTTTGATACAATACCGATAAAGGAATGACCAGCGAAACACATGAAAAACATGTGTTTACTGCACGATTCTAACTAGTGTTGTCATTTCGGCAAGCTTCGGTAAGCTAAGCTTTCTCTCAGTACGAATTCCACTAAATGTTGACATATTCAGTGACTGGGTGTTCTTAAAGCATTGTCCATACCTTTAGAATTGTTCCATCTTTGTTTTACATTACATTGAAACAAGTAAGAACTACAGTCATTCTTTGTTTCATCTTTGTCTAAGTATTATGTAATAATAAGAAATGGTGTTTTCGGAAACTAACAACTGTGTGTATTAATAAAGGACGCATTTATGTGGCTTCAATTGTCTGACCTTTATTAATAGAAACGGTTTTTAGTTTAAGAATATCCCAAAATAAATTATAATTTGTATAACAAATCAGAAATAATGCTTTATATTAAAAAAAAAAAAAAAATCACGAGATTTATGCAACGTATCAAAGTTTAGTAGGCTGGGGAACAGTAAATAATGGTCTTTTTTGCGTTATGTTCAATTAAATTGCCCGCTACTTGCAGTAACGTTTTGCGGCTCTTGGCGCGCTTTCAATTTGCCCTTTCACATTGTGCAGTCGCTGAGCTGCAGATGAGTTGCAAGTTTTGATTGGCTGAAAAAAGTCCCTGGACCAATCGAAACTTGCACCCGCAGCTGCAGCTGCATGATGTGAAAAAAACTACCAATATTTTGATCGATTCAAAATATGAATTGTTTATAAACAATTTTGTAAACAATTCTTTATTACTAATTGTTAGTCTGTTCTTACATTATGCTTTCACCTTATGATTGAAATTTTGATGCAATTGACGTAATAGGATGCAGTTTTTCTTCTACTGATAATTTTATTGCAAAACTTAAAAAAGGTTGAAATTGAACAATGTGTGAATACAGTGAATAATTGTATGAAGAGCTTTATCGAACAGCTTTATTATAAGAAGTACTAAGGAAATATGTTGTCCCGGCGATGTTACGACGGTTGATCGTCGTTCATGTTCCACTGGGGCAGTACAAGCTTCAGATTTGTCTCCACAAGTCTCCGAGTTCGAATCAAAGCGTTGACTTCTTACATTTTTTTTGTAAAACACACTATGTTATACATTACCTATTTTCAATTTCTTTCTATTGTTTGTCCTGTTTTCTGTTATAAATTCGATAATAAAAATCCATGCAAAGAAATTAAAATTGTATTGCTTTAAATATATTTCCATTTCTTTCATTTGTACATAAACATTTTATTTAAAAAAACACGCTTTTGACGCGGCAACATTCCACACAAGAAAAAATGGCGATTTCGCGGAACATCTGCAGTCGCGCGCGTACTCGGGTCAACTCGGGTAACCGATGGCTTGTTTACAGGTGTTGCCAATTTGACTAAAAATACGACGGCGCGCGGAAGCGTCAGTGGCACGTCATGGATCTGTCGCGATACCGCAAATTTTTCATCTACTTTCTGACGTTTATGGCATACGCATGGTCAGGTTATGGTGCGGGTTTGTTGTCGAATTTGAGAGATGCTGTTCTCACGATGGAATCGGTTTTCGGCGACTTATTCGAAAACGCCATAACCGTCGCGCGAAAAATTAAGGACATTCACGAGGTGTTCGACGCCGCGGTTGAAGAGACATGCGTGTTTCGCTGTCCTTCCGGTGAGTTCGAAAAAGAGCGTATTGTACTGGGGGTACAGAGTGACAGCAGCCGATTATTGGCGACATAACCTATCGAATGAGTGTTTTGATAGGCGGCGAATGAAAATGAATGCAATTTTAAAAACATCGTTAAAATTGCATGAAATGAAATCGATCTTTCTATGTTTCTTAGGGAATAAGAATTTTCAATGTAGTTTTGGTAAATTAGGATCGCGTATTACAGGAGAAAATATATATTATGTATCAAATTTGTTGGTGTAAGTAAATGATTATGTGTAGAGCTGAAAGTCTAAATTTAGTAAATTTGCGCATAGTGTTGTTTGGATAGGTAGCTGAAGTTGAATATCATGTTAATTTTTACAAACACAGTATGTTATTTAGGATGGTTTTAGTCATAATAGGATGATGCAATGCAAATACAATTTTAATAGAAGTTGTAGCTAAATACAAGTTATATTTTATTCATTTTTATTGTGTTCAAAGTGAATTATTCAAAAACAAATTAAATTTTTTTTATTTACTTCCATTTATTAAGTGCTCATTTTTTGGCAAAAATGGAAAAAGATTATTTCATAAGTGCATTTTGTCATCAAGTACTTTTTAAAATCATCAGTTTCATAACTATCCATGGCTCTTTTTTGCATATCAATTACAAATCCACTCAGAATCTAAACAAAAATATATTCCCAATATATTCCTGATATATTCCCAATATATTCCCGATATATTGCAAAAATTAGGGGGTGATTGTTTCCCCTGTGACCAATATATTCCTATTTTTCCCAAGAATGAAGTAATAGAAAATTCTGTTTTTTCATTGTTAGGAAGGGATCCAATACCTGACTGGAATCACAAGCCACAAAGTGACGGATGTGGTTCCCTGGGAATTCAGGTGATATTTCTCAAAAAAGATACCATCATTAGCAAATTCACTACAAACCTAATTTCATCTAATCGCTTAAAATCACTATCTTACAGATTAATCAAGAGTACCTTCCTCTGGCAGAAATGACCAAATGCTGTGACCAGCATGACATTTGCTATGACACTTGTAACAATGACAAAGAGAAATGTGACTTGGAATTTAAAAGGTGTCTATACAAATACTGTGAGGGATACCAAAATACTGGTATGGCAATAGTCAACACATGTAAGGGAGCAGCAAAGATGCTTTTCACTGGTACAACTGCACTTGGCTGCAAAAGTTACATGGATTCCCAAAAGAGAGCCTGTTACTGCGGAGACAAAAAAACTGGAAACAGAAAGCCAAAAAGAGCTGCTCACGCTGGCGGCGAGTTATAAAACAAACCTATTGAATTAGATTTAAGTTTTATTTATTTCAGTAGGTTTTCGACTGATACTGGTGGATGTTGGAAGAACGTGTGATATGGATTCGAATCTCAATGTTGTAAAATATTTTTACAAAAACTTTTGTATATGAACTAATAAATAATGTATTTAAAGACTATTGTCTTTTAAAAGTCTATTGTCCCTTTCCTATTTCATTATTTTCAGCTTAATCTGCAGTTTGATTATTTGTAATTTGTGAAACATACTCTGAAGGTTACTCTACATCGATAGTGTTTTTTTTCTTGACACTTGGAAAACACAGATATATGTGTCCAAATTTCTTGTTCGGGAAACGAAAAAGTTGGTGTAAAAGGACCGCATATACGCTGAAAAATCAAAGGTTTACTCCGCTGAAATATTTGGACGCAATTCGACTGTCTAGAAGAGATGGGCAATTCGAGATCCAACGCGAAAAAGGGCTACGCCGAACAGGTCCAGAAGGCTGGTAAAGATGTTTTGACATTTAATTCTCTTGTAATGAAACAAATAAACTGTTCTTCATTGGCTTTGTCCAGTCCAAAAACAATGGTTCATTATTGCAGATTCCCTTTATTAGTTAACAAGATTGAATTCCAAAGTCTCGCTTTTTTTAAATCTGAATGCTGCGTTTGTTGTGTGCATTCAGGTTTAACATACATATCAGTGAATAATATTTTTGAAATATTATAGAAATATTAAACAAATATTTAAAACATTTTTTAAATATTTCTGAAAAATTGGATGTCCGGATAAAACAATATTGAATTATTTATTTAAAGAAGTTTGGTTGACTTAGGATGAAGACACCTAAGCAACTATCATCATGACAACAAATAAAATATTAAAAATATTAATAGAATATTCCCCGCATGAAAAACATGTTTCAACGCGGTTGAACAAATTTCAACGTGTTTCAACACGAAAATTTCAGCTTGAAAATGTTCAAAATATTTCTACAAGTTTCATGATTTCGCTTTGCTGTTCCATTAGGATGCTGATATATTGATAATTGCAAAATGGAGTACACGATTAAGAATAATAAAAATTATAATTAAGGAACTGAAATTAATGATAATTATTTCATCAAAATAGCCATATGAAGTTCGAAAAATTCAAACTTTTAAACTGTTCGAACATGTTCGAATTTTTAATAATTTAGTTCAAAGATAGTTTATCAGCAAGTATAGTCCATCCAATCCGAAATATACTAAAGAATTCATCTATTGAAAAAAAGACCATCGTACACGGAAAAAAATAAACATCACTGGTTAATGTGCGGCATGCCATTGAGTGATGTGGAGTTGGAAATATAAAAACACCAAAGGTAAATCAGCAAATAAAGAAGAAAACTTGGAACTTTTGCATTTTCTTCTCTGTTTACACTGGTAATGCCTAAGTCAACCGAACTACCTTAACAAATTGGTTTTTGTTATTGTAAGGGTAAATCTGGTGACCATTTCTGTATGTGGCCTCAACTTTTCAGTTTCACTGAAAGCTCTCAGTGAAACTGAGAACTTTCACTGAAACTACCCTTCAACAAATACAATACATGCAAAAATAAATGATAAACTGAAATTATAAGCTCTTATTTAGCATTGGACTTAAGTGCCATTCCCTAATATATGAATTTGTTTGTGTAATTCAATGATATTTAATAGATGGTTAACATGAATAAATTTCTGATTCAACCCCATTAACTAAAGTGACAATTTTATCAGACTTAATCAGAATTACTGAATTTTTAACGATTGCAAGCAATACTGTCCCCCTCCCCCAACCGAAATTACAACTCTGAAATGAATTTTTGCACAGCGCAGATCCTCACCCCGCGAAGCACGGAGAATTGAACCGACATGCTTCCTCGCAAACGTCCGCAAACAGCCGGTCGAGTAGAAAAGTGCTCATGCCGACGAATCCATTCCTCATCTTCTTCCTGCAGATGCACAGCAAGCACCCGACCTATCCGGTGTCACGGGTCGCCGCCGTAGCCGGGAAGAAGTGGGCCGAGCTACCCGCGGAGCGCAAGCAGAAGTACATCGAACTGGCAAACGAGGAAAAGCGTCGGCGTAACAAATTTTTCCACCGTAAACGGCGCAAGGCACACAAATGACGTACAAGTGTCAAATCAGAACTCGAAATTCGTATTTATGGGTTCTTTTTTATTTGTTAGTAGAGTTTTGTAATATCTATGTACAATAAATATTGATGTATTTTTTACACTAGAGCACTCTTATCGCGCAATCATTTAAAATTACCTCTAAGCCTATTTTGTCATTTGCGTTCATTGGAAAAGAGAAGAAAACCAGACAAAAGAGAGGAATAAACGTAGGAGTATCTTAACGAGTGTCCAGCAAATGTCTGTAAATGTTTATGTCTGTGTGTGTGTGTCTCTGTGTGTACACATCGCAATACGCGTCGTCATTGGCTGCCCCGCGAACTGCCGGCATCGCTTGTAAAGACCCAATTCCGTATTACGCACGCATCCCCCGCAATGTAAAAAAAATAATTTCACGCGTGCGCCGGCGGATTCGCGGAACAGCATCCCAGCTTTCGTCTCATCTGTACAATTTACACGGGTGCTCGGTCGAGCGCGACGTAGCGTTACAAAAGAGGAGACTGCAACCACGGGAAATAAAAAATTGGTCGATGGAAAGAGAAAAAAACGGAACGGTAAAACGCAAACAAACGCATGATTATGAGATACGATGTGTGGTTAAATGGGGGCGACGGTGGCGTCGCCAGAGCGATCGGTCTTATCTGAGACAATCGGGGTGAATCAAGTCGCGATGATGTAGCTAGCAAGTGGGAATGTTTTGAAAGACACAAAACAGTGGGGTTTTAAAAGAATCGGATTTGAAAAATATTAAATAAATCGATTTATTTGATTAAATCAGATTTTTAAATAAAATATTTACATCACATGAAAATAAAACCTATTTTTGTTCTTCGTATGAATTATTGTTAAATAAAGTGTTTAAAAAATAGTGTTACAGTATGATATGATATATTTTGGTAAATAATAATTTAGCTTGATTTAAATCATGATTTTGTTTGCTTTGGTTTAAATCAATCGATTTAATCATGACAGTTTTTAATGAATTGAATGTATTTTAAAATGCTTTTATACTGTTTTACGTCCCTCAAAATCTTCTCATTTGCTAGATATTCGACGGTACAGAGACCGGTTGGATGGCGACGGAAATAGTGTAGCTCGCGTTATAATACAGTAAAGTACAGTGTGCCCCTGACAACATAAACAACAATGTTCAACAATTCGATAATATCAAACAGAATACTCTTATACAATTATGTATGTTCATTATATTCATTCGTAAATATATATATAATATATTTATATATATATCATTCTTTATTTTACCCCTCATCTTCATAAATATTATGATACACAAAACGTAACACAATCAGATAGTGATAGAGAGAGACAGAGAGTGGCGAAGGGTTAAAGAAAGCGAGAGCGCGGTGCTCCCGGGAGAGCGAGTCGTAACTATTTACAGTCTCGAATAAATTAAAGAGAGATAGAAAGAAAGAAGGTAGAGGTATCAAAGAAAATGTTGGATCAAGCGATGATGAAATGGTTGACTCTCTCACCCGGCGCGACATTGGCTCTCTGGAATCGGATGAAATGGTGTGTTAAGGTTCCCAGTAGCCGAAAATCAGTTAAAATAAAAAAGTTCTAATTGTAAAAAAAATGTACATAACGTCAAATGGAAAAAGTTTACAAATTGTATTAAATTCGAAATAATAACGACCAATAAGAAATCAGTATTTTTCATTTTTAATTTAATACTATTACTTCCAATTAATGTTTTGAAAAATACTGATTTCTCATTGGTCGCGATTCATTCTAATTTGGTACAATTTACACATTGTTATCCAAATTATTCTATATCCATTTTACAGTTAGAATTATTTAATTGGAATTGGTTCCTGGTTACTGGATATGGAGAAAGAGAACGAGGGATGAGTCGCGGGAGAAAATGCCCTACCGTCGAACAAAATAGCGCGTGAATCACATATCCGCGGTGACGATAACGTTAAATACTATTACATATATATAAGGCCTTTCATTCTGGGAGATTGAAGCTTCGACTTCAACGTGCTGTATCTCTGCGAGTCGTGTTCGATCGGGTTGTGTTCGGGTCGATGCCAGCGGTTTTTACGCATTCTGCTTTCTACTTCGATAAAATATACATTAGAGAAATAAACGTCGTTAATGCAGATCGCTCGTCCAGATGCGTCACCGCAAATCTCGGCTGCGCGTGTATGCCCTGTCCTCCTCCGATTAATCTTAAATTTAATAAATATAACAACGAACATAGAAAATAGTACTCTACAACTAATCGTCAAATCAACTTGGAAAATCAATCGCACTCAAGACGCGGCTTTTTCTTCGATATATTTACAGAATACTCGTACGCGCTCGGAGACTACGCAAAACTCGGTCAATGCGCATGGAAATGGGGAGACACATTTTGCGAGCACTGTCCAAACAGATCTGACGATCGATCGCCGAAGTGCCGGCGACGGTTTTGACAGTGCTCGCAAATAACAATTTGTTATTTATTTACACGCAGTCAATTTGGTTTACAATTCGTAGTATCGATCATGTAGTCTCGCTTCGGGACGAAGTGACTCGACGCATTCCCAAACGACAGCGCAACACCGTTCGGTTCATTCGGGAGACAAAACGCTGTCGCAGTTAAAAGCGAGGCAGCAGTCTAACGAAGTCGGACAGCTTTTTTTGTAAAAGTTTGTTTCACGCGTACCCTATGAGACAATAATGAGAAATAATATGTACACGTTCCACCAGTACTGTTTGGGTTGAATATTATTTTCTGATAGGGTACGACAGTTTGCTGGAGCGAAAAAGTTTAGAAAAATCTCGGTCGACAGGAATCGTTTTCTCGATCGGAGGAATCGTTGAAAATTAATAGACTTGATGCCGCATTCAAAGTTTCGCATGATATGAATCAGTTTTATGGAATTTTCGGCAACACTGAGATTCTGCTGGGTTAGGTATCAAAATATCTGGTTGTGTCTTCATGTACAGTAGCGATTTAGTTTAAAACCAGAAATATTCGAGAGAATATTCATTAAGATGAAAAACTGTCTGAAAATTTGGAATGGGAATGGGAATGGGAGTTAAAAGTGAGGATTACATGAATGTGAGCTGCGATGAGGTGATCCTCGACGCGACGAGTATCAGTCAAAGTAATAGGATATAATGTTAGTTTTACACGACAAAAAAAAGTGAGCAAGTTATAATGAGTCAAATTTTTATTTGTAACAGCCAATATGGGAAATTCGCATATAACAAGTCTTTCTTCGTTTAAAATAGATAATACATCATATAAATTAAGTTAAATAATCCATCAAAATTCAAAAAAATACTTTCGTGTATATCAGATACTTAACATGAAGTGCTAAATAAGTACGCTAATATATCCTTTCTTTACATTAAATAAATATAAATATGGCTTTGGGAACTTTGAGCTCAGAAATGGAAGGAAAATGCATATTGAATAATGAATATTCTAAATGAATACTCTACACGATGAATCATCCCAAAAATATTACAAAAAATCACCAAAAAATAATAAAAAACAGAGCAAATGCCTTACAACAAACTAAGAGATATCGACAGAATATCTGACATTTCGAGATATTCTGCCGATGAGAATAGAAAATGCAATCGAAACAACAATTCTATCGAAAGTAACTGGCATTAAATCGGAGAGCCATAGAACTCAAATCACATTAACTTTAATGTATGAAAATAATTCGTATTCTTCTATGTCGAGTGATTCCAAAGAGATTGTTGAGAATATCCTGACTTTCTTAGCAGAGATTTCAAGCTTAGCGAATCAAGGTCTGATTCCCTAAAATACAACATACAACATAATAATATTAAATCAAGTTTAAACGTTATAACTAACAGTTATAATTATTGATTTGCATGTCGTATTAACAATGTCAATTGCAATCGCACCACATCAATTAAAACATTTCATTAAAAACATTCTTTCAGATACCTAGTGTTTTGCGAAGTAAGGGCCCCTTGACGAACCCTGTCCTACCGTACCACCACTGTTTACAAGAAGACACTCTTCATAAACCGCCAATAATTTAGAATTACTACTCGATAAAACTCAACCGTTTGGTTCAATCAATAATAAAAAACCCAAAATCTAGAAGACACTAAATGATCCGATGACTAAAACTGAATACGACATCGTCTCCCAACAAATAAATAAGCACTTCCGATAGTGATCGGAATCGTTAGTCTGTCCCTCGCAATAAACGAACAATCGCGAATGAACGAATCGTTAAAAAGTGATGGCGCTCGACTTAACGCTACGCGCGTTTCTTCGGCCGCTTTTTAGCCACGAGGTGGCGCGCATCGTCATCCGGGATTGCGAGTCATTGGGGCTAGCGTGGTCGCATGGTGCTGTTGAGCGGCTGCATCAGTCCACCGTTGATGTAGCCGTGGTAGGCCGTGTAAACCGTCGCGGGGTTCTGCTGGTGCGGATCCTGAATAAATGAATGAATTACTTATTTATTTAGCATTCGCAGTTGGTATACTGGGAGAAATCAGGTCAGTTAAAATGTCTGACAAACATCGGTTGAATAATCATTCTATTCATGACCCAGTATTGTTCGGACACATGAAAAATGCAGTGAAATGGTACGTTTTACTTAGAAATTGAGTCATTTTACTGAAATGAACTTTTGATTTTTAATATATGTTTTTTAATATTCTATTGTATTATGTTTAAATCAAACAAAGCAGTCTTTTTTACTTTCCTCGCCTACCTTTTATTAATTTTTTAACATAAAAGACATTTAAAAAATTAAAGTGAAAAATGCTACAAATTCCCGGTTCAGGAAAACAAAATTCCCGACCAACCAAATGCGCGAATTAATTTTAATCAAAACCGCGAATTAAAATCAGTCAAAAGCACGAATGGATTCTAATCAAAATAAAGAGAGAAAAAAATAGTTACTCCAGTTGTGCTCACCAATACTGACTCACAAATCGTATTCCAGTATTGAACACAATGCTGTTTTGTTAAAAATAACAACAGAAAACACTGCTACAGTTTAAAAAAATGCTAAATCACTAACGTAACTAGACTGATTCAGTATTCTTCAGTGATTACTGGTTCCCATACTGAATTACCAATACAAAATCAGTATCGGCTGCCAGTATTGTGGGCATAAACTGCCACAGTAGTCAAACGGCACTATATCAGTGTTTATTTTTCCCGGGTAGTGGAATTTTCAGAAGTACTAAAAATGGTGCAGATAAAGCAAGCTGACAGTTATTATTGTAGTAAAAAAGTTTGTACACTTTTTAAAAATAATTTATTATTTGAAAACACGATTTTGATTTAAATCAGACAATTTTTATGTATTTACAGTGCCGGCAACGAATACTACAGGTCCTTATTTGAATTTCTGAATTACAGTAGAAGTTATTCTAACAGTCCTCCCAAAGGCACTGTTGGGGTAAAGGACAGGACTCTTCGGATTGTCCCTTCCATAGGTATTATTCGTTGTCAACTTCAAGAAGGTTGCTGATATAAACACCCTCATACGCGTGTTTATATCAGCAACCTTCTTGAAGTTTGCTGATATAAACACTTTGCTGATATAAACACCAATTTAACATTGGTGTTAATTTGAAGAACTAACACCAATGTTAAATATCAAAACAGAAATGAAGTCATTTCTGATGAGTCATTTCTCATCAAGAGAGGACTCTATGCAATTTCTACTGAACTTTCATTTGGGTCGTTCATAAGTACGGTCATGAATTGTTACCATGTCACCTTGTTAGAGAAACTGCAAAAAGTTTCATAGAAATTTGCCCCAGGGATGTTATACTAACATATTAATATATTAACCACTAATAGTGTTGTAATATATATACAATAAATCTGGATTTTTTCGCACTTTTTACATGTCCCATTCGCGCTTATATCACATCCAAGATAAGGTTATTCGCGCTTTTGACTCACAGCCCTATAATCCTGGGAGAATGTTGTACCATTAAAAACAAAATCCCGCAATCAATAAACTCTTTTTATTAACGTTCCATCAAGTAAAAAATGTACAACAAAAAGCCTTTTCCATCCCCCACCATCTTCACTCGTGAGAAAACGCATCAATTAAACTCAAATCAATTCCAACTAACTCCATAACAGTTTGCCAATCTAAAATATCCTTATCTCCATCAATTCTACCTATCGTCTTCTCAGTACCTGCGTGTACGGCGCGGGCACGTTCACGCCTACGACCGGGAGCTGGCTCGCCTGGTTCATGAATCCGCCGAGCTGCGCCGCCTGGTTCATATACCCCGTAGCGGCCTGGGGCACGCGGTACCCGTACTGCGCCGCCATGAGATTCGTGTTGAGCGTGACGTTCGGGCTGACGCGGCTCGCGGCGCTCTGCATCTGCGTGCACGCGCCGCTCGGGTCCAGGGTCTGTCGGTACAAGCTCTCGCTCGCGTACGGCTGGCTGAGCGTCGGCATGTTCGCGTTGCCGGAGGAGCGCGAGGCCGACCTGGAGGAGGCGCCCGGGGTGCCCGGCGGCACGCTGTTGACGTTGTAGTAGTTCTTGGCGTAGCCGAGCGGCACCTGGGGCGGCGTCGACGAGAGCTGCCTCGAGCTCTGCGGCGGCGTAATGGTGTGCGGGATGGGCGGCGGCGGCGTCAGGTTCATCGCCGGCGGCGGCGTCGGCGGGATCATGTCCAGGCCGTTGGTCAGCTGCTGGAGCTTCGCGAGACTGCAGCTGTTGGTGGTCTGGTGGTTCGCGGCGCCGCCGAGGGAGGGCGCCGGGGTGTGCGAGTGGGGCGGCATCGCACTGGTTTGGATGTAGAAGTTGGTGGCGGTGGTGCAGGGCGTGGGCGCGCTGCTGCGGCTGCCCCGCGGCTGGATCACGTAGGTGTTCTGCGTGGGGAAGGCCTGGGAGGCGGCGACCATGTAGTTGCCCTGCGAGATGACGGTCATGTTGTGCGGGTGCGCCGCGTGCGAGTGCGAGTGCGAGTGCGGGTGCACCCCGGAGAGGTTGCCCATCGAGGGGCTCTGCACGCTCTGGTACTGGGCGCCGCCGAGGTGCGAGCTCACGACGTTGCTGTTGTGCGAGACGGACACGTGGCTCGGCGACTGGTGCTGCGAACTCGCGGACTGCGCGTGCGAGGAGGTCGGCGGAGTTACGCGGTGCGAGCGGTTGCTGCTGCTGGTGCTCTGCTGCGTGGATCTCGACCTGCAAGTTCAGTTGGAAATGAATTTAAGAAATGAGGTTGGTGAATGAGAGTTTGGGATTTGAGGGAAGACAAATCTAATGGGGACGGAAATCATATTTTGATTTTTCGAAAGAAAAAGTCTACTGTTCAGATTGGCAATAAAGTAGACTAATGTTCAATAATTTTGGCGGTAACTCTTAAGCGCAAATCACCTAAAATATGGGTGTAACGAAAGCGCAAAATGGTGGGTAAACAAAGCGAAAAATGTGATGTAACAAAAGCGCAAATTGATAAAACTTGATAATGAAAGAAAATGTATTTATTT
>JABFPB010005564.1:0-13145 GCA_022817645.1 Ceratoteleas bidentatus
ATAATTTTTTGAATATTATATACATATTTTTTAAACATTTTTTTAATGTTTAAAAAATATTTTTTAAATGTTTTAAAAATATTTTAAAAATATTTAAAAAATATTAATTTAGTCGTACATATAATATTTCTAAGATATTTCTAAAATATTTTAAAAATATTTTTTATGATAGGGTACTTTATCACAGTTTTGTTTAATTCATTATATCAATCCGTCTGACATATTTAAATTTTGTATCACTGATATTAGAACTATTTGAACCACGGTTTTATGGAATTGAATTTTGAAGAATCAGCTTTTTGAACTGGGGCGTTATAGAATCGGCTTTTTGACTCGGGCATTATAGAATCGGCTTTTTGAACTGGGGCATTATTGATTGGAGGCATCGTTTTAAACTCGTTTATGTGGAAAACTTTTTTGCAGAAATTCTTGACTTTAATAAGTTAAAGATACAATTTTGATCAGATTTTGATGTAGTTTTCGTTAAAATATTTAGAATTTTATAACATTATTTAATAACATAATTTGAATAGATTGGTCAGACAGAATTTTGAATGTTCATTTTGAAAAAAAAGTCATTCATGTTAATGTAAAAAACTTGGAAAAAAACCCTATTTTAGCCTGTTTGTGACATTCTTTCATAAAGATGAGGATTGCCAAAAACCAATAAATGCTATTAATATTCTGTCTGACAGATTTGTTCAAAACTGAATTCCCAACATTTTGGCGTAAACTAAATTGAAATTGAATGAAAATTGGTGTACCTTTAACTTTCTAAGAATGCCCTATATTTCATTAATTATTAACAAATATACGATTTGTTTTAACTTTTTTGTAACAATGAGTTAACTTTGGTTTTCTCCTTTGATCCATTGAACCATTGATAGAAAAACTTGCAAATTTTGCAAAACAAATTTCATCAGAATCGGACGAATATAGTTCAGATTTTAGCCATTTTATCAGACGGTCCCTTTAATTACTATGTCCAAATTAGAGAATTAAATCAACTTATTGTACTTTTTCCGAATTTTTGAAAAAATTAATTCATCAAACGAAATGGTACATTGTGCACCTAGGGAGGAAAGTAGGCATTTCGGACGCCTACTTTTCTCCCGTGTTGCTCACGATACTTTTTGTGACAAGTGCGATGGGACATGAGCGCTAGTCAGATGCGCAGCAGGGACCATGGAGAGACGCTCGGGAGATGAAAATCGAAAAAAACTGTCCAATGTAGACAACGTTTACTCCAAAGGAGGCGGGCCACCGACTGGACCCCACCGGTCTGTACACTGAGAAAAATTCTGACCTTTCGTACGGTGAAAAACTTCCGTTTCGTATAGTCAAAAATGCCACCGTACAATCCTATGAACACACTGTTTCAAACGGTTGAAACGCCACCGTGAAAAAATGCCACCGTATAATCCTATGAAACACACCGTTTCAAACGGTGTTTTTTCACCGTTTAAACAGATTAGATCCATAGGATTGTCCAGTACAAAGGTTTCACAGCACTCTAAAAAATGTATCCACCTGACGCCCGTGGAATTCTATGTGCTGCATAACATTATTTTTTAGAGTGCGTTTAAAAGGTCAGAATTTTTCTCAGTGTACTCTGCATGAGGCGAGAAGAACCGGTGGGGTCTAAGAGCGAAACGATGGCGGGGGAGTTCGGGGATAAGAAAAATTAGTTGACTAGTTAATTTTTTATGTTTTTTTTACAATTCCGCCACACCAGGGCGCGCGGCGCTGGTACTCTCGAAACTATTTAAGCGAGCGAGCACCGCAGTCCAATATCAATCGCGTCCTGCCTTGTGCAGAATACAGGGAAAAAAAGTTTACCTAATTCAAATAAATATTTACCTGAAATAGGCACAAGTAAACGACAAAATTTCGACGAAAGTTCAACTCCACAGTTTAGATGATTCAGACAAACTTTTACCCGATTCAAGTAAACGTTCATTTGTTTCAGTCATTTGACGTTTACTTGTTCGAATTTTTTTTCCATGTAGAGGTTGCTTCATTCTAAAAGAGAATATTTATTTTCTATTTCTGTAGTATCTATTCTTTTAAAATTAGAGCATTCCTTGCAATGCTTGGTATTTCTCCATGATCCGTGCCACCAGAAGTTCAGCAAAATTCATCAGACAAAATTCATCGGGCTAAATTCATCAGAGATAAATTTTTTACTTGAACGATGTTTTTCACGTCAGTGTAGCGTGCCGAAAGTGGAACGAATTAGTATCGTGCCTAATTAGTTCCACTTTTGGCCGCTGCACTCACGTGAAAATTAATTTCCCGTCCTAGGGAAAAGTATAGGATGATATTATTTCCTCCCGAGTGGTCGGAAATAGGTCACTTTCCCCCCGAGTTTTCAGGGCGGAAAAGGACACTTCCCAATTTACACAAATGCAAATTGTATGCTACCCTCTGAAAGAAACGATGTAGGAACCTACATAGGAACCTGCGTAGGAATCTACGTAGGAACCTGCGTAGGAATCTACGTTGACTCCTACGCCAATTTCCGACATAGGAACCTACGTAAGTTCCTAGGTAGGTTTATACGCATCTAAATAAGGGGAGACCGAGGTAAAGAAATATCTTAAACTTGAAATAACCGTATAAGCCTGATATTTTCGGATATAATATGGTAAAATGTAACGATTAAAATGCTATATAAAAATCCCCCCTTCGGCCCGCCCCTTGCGAGAAAACCTTTCTAACTTTCGTTCAAAGCATTTTTTCACCAAATCCTTCTGCAAATATTTTCGAAATTTAATTTTATGCACTAGAAAAAAGTTTCATAAATATATGTTTAGAATTGTGGGAGTAGATAGATTTTTTGTAAATAATGAAGACTAACTTCTTGTAGAAATTTATGATAAACTATTCTATAATTAATAAATGTGTCAATAAAACGTAACATATAATGCAACATGATTATTTACATTTAAATGAACTAGAAAAATGCCAGCTCCATAAGTGAGACCTTCTTCTTGCGCCATTGCTTGTTCTCTGCGAATCTTTGCAAGATGTACTATTTTTCTTACACGAGCATAGTCATTTTCTCTTCGAATCAACATTTTTCTGCACGCCTCGCGATGAATAGCAATTTGCAGGGTATTCTAATTTACGTCCAGATGGAGCAATTGATGTTTTGCCAAAATAGATTTTCTAACTCCCGAAATGGCATCAGCTGCAGCCATTTCTACTCATGATTTTGATACGAAGGTGATTTTTGGACATTTGCGCCAAATTCTAAAAAAGTTATTTATTTTACAAGTTATCAGCTACATAAACCACCAAACTGTTAGAACGAAGAATCTACCCGTTGTAGGAAAAATCAGTACCGCAAAAATCTATATGATATACCACAACCTCAGAAACAAAATCGAACCAGAATGTTTCTCCATTCAAAAAACAAAATACAAATAATAACCTGATTATAAATTGGGTGTTAAGTCAAATTATTTTGAGATACTGTTTATGCAGTTACTCTCTTCGACGCTTGATTTGTATAGAGTAATACCTGGAATGAAGACTTTCATTCGCATTTTGTGTAAGACATTTCATGCATCTTTTTAGCAAATCTTCATTCGTTAGTCTCTCATATGCAGGCATAATGTGCTTCACCACAAGGCTGTTCAGGGGAGTTGATATGAATTTCTCGTGTGATCCAGGAACTTGTCCTTTTGCTATAGCAGCTTGAAAAAAGCACCATGAGTTTGGTCCTGTGGGGCAGTTCTCATGATGCGGCGAATCGTCTGTTGACGCGCAATGTTCAATAGTCGCAAAAATGGCCTTCTTTGTATTTTCCACATTTCCTTCATTTCTCCTTATTGCGATGACATAATAATTTGCCTGTTTTTTTATCATGACTTGTTTGAGACTTCCTTTACTTCGTCCTGCTAAAGTGATTCCTTTGGCTCTAGCTGTTTTCACAATGGTCCGAAGAGCAGTTCCTAGTCTACGTGAATGAATTTTGAAAGATTTTATAGTATAACTTGTAAAATATTTCAGATGAAAAGTCTTTCATTTTGGGTACCTCTTTTAAACATGGTTCACACACTCGTCTTTTGCTATTTCTTCTCCAGGACCATATTTGAACTGCGTTCAAATGCTGCACAGTTTTCGCATCACCATAAGAAATTACAGTCGTGTATTTCACGACTGTAATTTCCGGTCCAGGTTATATTACTGGAATCTGCGCCATATTTTTTCGGCTGCATTAATTTCCATCGAACCTAATGATCCGACGTGATTTACACTGCATTCTTCGTTATGACCTTTCCAACATATTTAAAATTCTCACGTATCTTTACCTAATGCATTTTTCGCAACAACGCAGGCCTGGCAATACTTAGATAGGACTTCGAAGTCTGTAACGTACCCTGTGAGGGCATCAATAGTACATCCAATCCCATACTTGGATGAAAATCCTCGTGTTAGCCATGATCCTTCGTAGGAAACACTTGCATCGATCACTGATTTTTCAGAAAGACCTTCATTTTCCGGAAGTTTCCTATATTCTTGGTGCATTATCTCTCTAATTTCCTTGAGGTTTTCCTTCACAGCAGACATACTTTTCTGATAAACCATGTTTGCCAAATGTCTGTAGGAATATTCAGAAATCATTGACATTCCCATATTCAATGAAAATTGCTCGATACCAGCAAAACCCGATCCAAAAGACAAAAATGCAGGAGTCATCCGACGGTTGATGTCAAATACGGAATGACCGGAAGAAATACGTTTAGAGTTGTATGCAGATGCTTTCGTTGCTTCGAGGCCAAGATCTGTACAAGTTTCACAACGCAATTTGATTTTGCGAGCAAAACCATACTTTTCGCGACTCAAATTGAAAGACAAATTCGAACAATCGCATTCGATACATTTCACTTTCGACAATAAGTGTGAAAGTGAAGATAAATTTACAAATACATATTCTTCATTGGAGACGTCGTCAATATCGTCGTTCACAGATTTCAAAGATTCTGCATCCACCATTTGTTTCCGCTGGTCTGTTCGAACTTGAGCTTCACACTAAAAAAGGGTATATTTTTTATATATTTTATTGGTAAATATCTAAATGATAGAGATTTTTAGTATTTTTCAGAATGTTTGAGAATTACAGAAGTTCAGTAATTTTCTTTCAGTTTCTAAAAATTCGAGATTTAATTTGTGCTGCATAGATACTTACTTCGCCCTGTTCCTCTTCATATACATCTTCACTAACCCTATCGTTTACCGTTAGTAATTCACCGTTTACTAATTCACCAGTTTCCACTTTACTTTTACCACGATGTGCTCGCAAATTTGCGTAAAATTCGCTTCGCTTGCGTTTAGGCATTTTTGACTTGCACTTCTCAGATAGACACAAAGAAATGTCAACGTGTAATCAATTATATAACCAAAAATGTCAATATTTAAAAAAAAACGTTCGTCGTGTGACGCATTCACATTTAGTGATTTTAGGGACGTTTATAACACATTTCTACAAGAAGTTATTCTTCGTTATTTACAAAAAATCTATCTACTCCCACAATTCTACACATCTATTTATGTAACTTTTTCTAGTGCATAAAATTAAATTTCGAACATATTTGCAGAAGGATTTGGTGAAAAAATGTTTTGAGCGAAAGTTAGAACGGTTTTCTCGCAAGGGGGGCTGGAAGGGGGATTTTTATATACCATTTTAATCGTTACATTTTACTATATTATATCCCAAAATATCAGCCTTATACGATTATTTCAAGTTTAAGTAATTTCTTTACCTCGGTCTCCCCTTAATTTAACATGTTTGAAAATTAAAAATACTTCCTGAAAGGCATTTTCATATATGTATCAACGCTCAAGACCATTTGTTTTTATGTTATTTCGTTTTCCCGGAAAAAATTCGCGAAATCGAACTACTTTTTGGACCTTGCAGGTGTATGTACCACTTAAACTTAATTTTGAACGGAATCGAATTCCCATTTTCGTGATTGACTGGGGCGGAAATTGGGCGCGTAAATGAACGTCAAAGAGTTCGCTTTTATTCGATCAACTTTTCCGGCTGGGAATTTTACCGTCGCAATGGAGTTCGGTTGGAGTCCAGCTTCGAGGTTTCTTTTCCCTTTTTTCCTCCTTTGGTGTTCAAAGGTTTATACCCAACCTGAATTCCTTCCCGGTTGTTGTAACAACCTTGTTGTCCGACGCAGTAGTGTTTGCCGTGTTTAGATTCCCTTAATTCCCATAGATAGCGGAGGGAATTAATCAGAATATTTAGAATTGTAAATTAAAGTCAAAATACATTCATGGCGTCCTAATGATCATTTAAACTTAGTTGGCTTAATTGATAATCTTAGTTACATTAATTAATTGAAAGCTCAGCGTTAAATTATAGTATAACAATTGAAAGCAGTGGTCAATTCAATTCTTGTAGAATTTAATTAATTTAACTTGGGCTTATTTAGATTAAATTTGTTAGATGAAATTAGCTGTAAATTCAAAATCCAATTTTTTTATTTTTCATTATCAACCTGACTTTCATCTGAACCAAAGTGCCGCGCTAAATGGGCTGATATTTAACAGTTCTCTTAGGACAACTAAAAGACAAAATTGGTTACGAAAGGAAGCTCATAGAGGTGCACGATGAGGAGTGTAACACGCCTTTTTCAATTTGTTCCAAACTTAAAATGTTACGATTTTGCTCTGACATGCGGATCAAATCCCCATTGAAAATCTTTTGAACCTTCAACTAATCAGAACTAATTTTGTTAAATAATTTGTTCTGATTAGTTGCTAGAGAACTGTTTACTTTCCCGATCCAGATCGTTTTCCAAATCCTGATTGTGTTCGAGATCTGGATATGATTCCCGGTTCGGCGAAGGAAGAAGAAGCTTTTTGTTTCTTTTATTTGCGTTATAAAATTTCGCATAATTATCTTTTGTAATTTTGAGTATTTCTGTGTGGTCGCCTCAAAATTATGCAAATTCAAATTTAAATTTGTATTCCGAAAACAATTGTCAGTTGCGTCGCAATTAGTTGTTTGGTTGCGTTAAAGATCCTGTTATGCTTCTGGCAGAGCCCGTCGTGTGGACATCGTGCCCCCGAAGTGCCCGTATCCGTCCCTCGACTTTGTGTGCCACGCCCCGTGTGCTAGCGCCCATATCCGTGTGACCGCGACTCCGGGTGCCAGCGCTTGTGCCTGTTCCCCCGTTCCCGTGAACGGATTGGCTTTGTCCACTCCGGGGGCCTGTGGAGCTTTTGCCGAGGTTGGTGATTCACTTTCATTGCGACCGATAATCTTCTGTGATGAATTCCAAAACGCAACCGCAACCGCGACTAGTATTTTGAGAATAGATTGTGGCGGGCCCGTAAAGTTGGTTGCACAAATAAACGGAATTGAGTTCTTTTCTATTTGCGAGTTTCAATGTGTTCGTCTTTTTGGTTTTGAAATAAAAAAGTAAAGCGAAACTGCTAAACGGCAGAATCGCCGTTATAAATTGGCGCCCAACTTTTTCGAACCGTTAGCTCTGGAAAACATACATTTTCGTTTGTGTGCGTTGCATTATTTTCAGCCTAACGTTTTCAGCCTCGAGTTTGACAGTCGCGACGCTTTTTTGGTTCTTGGATCGCGCGTCTTTTGTTCACGGGTGGCGAAATGACAACCGCCGGAACTTGCGTTCGACAAAAGCTCTATCGGTGCGACATGAGCGTGATCGAGTGCTGTGTTTTGCGCTGGGAACGCGCGACGCGAGCATGGCGTTTGGTGTGCGCGAGCATAGATGGTGTTGCGAGGGTCGGTCAGGGAGGTTTCGCATTTGACATTTTAGGTTTCCCGTGTGCGAGATGTCAATGGTCGGTGTCGCGGAACGGCTGTTGGCGTTGCCAGAGCGCCAAATACGCGATGTGTTTCGTCCTCGGATACGAATCAACGTACACCGTTTCGTCCAGATTATGCGGGACCTAGTGAGTCGCGCGATGTGTCGTCAAGCTGACAAGACGGACGTTGTGTGGCAGCCGGAAGACGAACTTGTATTCGAGTCTGCTCGTGAGCCAAATTTCGATCCGTTCTGCTTGCTGACAGATGATCTGTCAGAACAAGTCTAGGCTCGAACGGAATCGAGTCGCGAAGACGATCCGTTTGCAGATCATATATCGCGGATTAGCAACGAATGTTTTACCCATTCAGAACAGAAACGTCATAAAAGGTCAATTTGACGTATCGTGGTCGTTTCTAACCTTCATAAAACGTTCATTTGACTTTTCAAGACGTGTGCAATATCGGTATTCTCGCGTCCGATCACAACTTGGGTGATACACATGCCGAATATTTATCGGATTCCCGATGTCAGCCCAATTGTGACTTTTGAGCACAATTTAAGCGATAGAGGTTATGTCGCGAATATTCCGAACAGTAGCAAGAATATTAATAGCGCAAAATATTTGTCCAATTAAGCGAAGAATAATTCCCGAAAATATTATTATTCCGTGAATAGGGCAGTATCGTATTGCGAATAATATTTGTGATAATAATCCGATAGGTTATGTTGCGAACAGAGTCGAGGTTAATGTTGCGAACGAAATTCAATTTACTAGTGAGAATAACTTTGAGAATAGAGTTGCGTATAATTTCGCGAATGTTGCGTATAATTTCCGAATGATGGGAATAATTTTGCGAATGACTTTGCGATTACTCGGGTGCGCTTTAGAGACATCCCCGAAAGGAGCAGTGTTTTGGAGTTTGTCCCTAGAGGAAATATTGTAGCTTCGGGGAATAATTCGCGACCCTTCCAGCCGCAAATACAATATTTTACGCCGGAGTTAGAAAACGAAGAATTTGCAATAGAGACACTGACGGAATTTAGAGATACGGAATTCGCAGATAGGACAAATGTTGCGTGTCAAGAACAATCTAGGGGAATGGAGTCTAGACATCGCAGCACCCCTAGTGATGTTGAGGTTAAGTCAAGAGACATTTCTGCTGAAGGACATTGCTCTATTTTGAACCGTAACCGAAATGATGAAATTCGCAGTTGGGAAGATTTTTACGGAAATTTCCATAATAAATTTGGGGGTATTTCTTTCCAGAGTAGGTTGCATGAATGTTGCGTACTCGTACACAGGGTGAGGAGAAGTCAGTCTCAAACTATCTTATCTATTCTCTCGGTGTATTGAGGGCTTCAATACAACAATATGAGAAGTTGTTGAGAGATAAGTAGAAATATCGTCCTCCTCCTGCTTGTAGAGTCATGTCCAGTCTTGAGAATGATTGCATTTTGGGTATGGACTTTTTGCGAATATTTGGAGTAGCCATAAATGGAGATATAGGGGTTATTGCTTTGAGAGATCTTCCTGGAGTGACCTTTTCATATAGGGAATTGGAGAAGGGAGTAGATAGCGTTAAGAATTGTTGCGGTACTACTGAGATTTCAGAATTGGAGCAGACCAGGCTAAAGAACTTTTTGGCAAAGGAGTTACCCAAGATCGTGGTTTGGGTAAACTCTTCTTGTAGAGCATGAAATAGATCCTCAGGACCACGAGCCAATTAAAAAGAAATATTATTTGATTTCGCCTAAGGTCAAAGAGGCTATGTATGCGGATGTGGATCGAATGCTTGCGGAGTGTATCATTGAGCCTTCAAATAGCGCTTTGTCAACTCCAATTGAAGATAAAAAAGTCCAATGGCAAATACAGATTTAGTTTGGATTTTCGGAAGGTGACTACTGTTGCGAAGAAGGATGCTTATCCGCTACCGTACATCAACAGTATTTTGGAGAAGTTACACGCAGCGAGATATCTTTCAATGATAGATTTGAATGCGGCATACCATCAGGTTCCGTTAGAGGAATCGAGTAAAGAAATTACGGCATTTACTGCTCCGGGTGCAGGTTTCTTTCAGTTTACGAGAATGCCGTTTGGTTTGAGTGGCGCTCCAGCTACGTTTCAGAAGTTGCTAGATAAGATAATAGGATGCGATTTAGATGGTGAAGTTTTTGTGGATCTCGATAATATAATAATAGTAACCCAAACATTTGAGAGACATTTAGGAATGATTTTAGAGCGGATTGCAGTAGCGAATAGGACTGTAAATCCTGAAAACTGAGTGTTTTGTCGATGCGAGGTCCAATATTTACGTTTCGTAGTAAATGCTGATGGCTTAAATATTGATACCGACAAAATGAAGCTTATATTAGAGTATTAGACCAAACTCCGAAGAACGTCAAACAAGTTCGGAGGTTTATAGGAATGGGGTCTTGGTATAGGAAGTTTATTCAGGATTTTTCGGTTAAAGTGGAGCCCATAAACAAGCTTACTCGTGGTGGTCAGGAATTGGCGTAAGATCAGGGGTTAGCTTTTCAGAAGATCAAACATTTACACCTCAGACGGATGCGAGTAGCGTAGAAGTTAGATCCGTCCGTATGCAGATTCTTGGAGGGGAAGAGTGAATAATTACGGATGCGAGTCGCACTCTTTCTAAAGAGGAACTGAATTACTCTGTCACAGAACAAGATTCTTGCGGTTATCTGGGCGGTTAGGAAGTTTAGAACTTAATTGGAAGGCTATCACTTTACGGTGATAACCGACCATAATGATAAGACTATAGTTTGCGGTTGCTTCACAATTTGCGGAATCCTACTGGTTCTTTGACACGGTGGGGGTTAGGGTTGTTAGAATCTAACAACCCTAACGCAGTTATAATATGACTTTGAGACTATATATCGCAAGAGCAATATAGACATTGTACTTGATGCTCTGTCGCGTATGTTTGAGGAGGAGGAGGTTGAGGAAGTTTTAGATATTAGCGAGATTACCGACAACTGGTACCTCCAGAACATTAAGGATGTAGAGAAATTTCCGAAAAAGTTTCGAGATTGGAAGGTTTCCGAGGGAAAATTGTATTGTTACAAACCAAATTCCATAGTGGATCCAATCATTCCGGATTTAGAGGCTTGGAAGCTGGTCCTTCCTTCAGAGAGACGAGTTGAGATCTTTGCAGAAATTCATGAGGACCCCCAAGCTTGTCATTTAGGTTCAGAGAAAACTTATATTCGAGGATTGTTGAATTATTATTGGCCGGGAATGTATCGATACATTTCAGTTTGGGTTAAAGGTTGCGAGATATGTCAGCAGAGTAAGGTTGAAAAGCAGTTACCGGCTGGTTTGTTAGGCAAAAGGGTCCTGGACCAACCATGGACTGTGGTTGCTGCTGATATTATTGAACCGTTTCCAAAGGCGAAACGGTTTTGAGTACGTTCGGTTTTGAGTACGTTCTAATTTTTATGGATCTGTTTACTACATGGATAGAATAAACTGCGCTGCGAAAAAATCGAATGCTCGGTCAATCCTGTCTAAGACGACACAAAAGTCAAAGTAATCTTGTAAAACTTTTTGCGTATGTACCATTATTAAAACAAATTATGGGTGAAGTACATTTTGTCGAGTTTCTTTTTGATATTTTATTATTAATTGCACACATTTCATTGTAATTTGAAATTACAAATGTTTCTAAGTTACAGGTTATTGAATTATCTCACAAATCAATAGTTCTTCTAGATTCCCTATTGAAAACTAAAAGCGGTTCTTCGGGCAATGCCGGACAAACTTGGACGAAGTGGAATAATATCTGAAAGTACTAGTATCTTATTTTACAGTACATGTTGTGTCTTATTTTACAGTTTTCATGTTCTACCATACATGCCAAATACATAAATTAATTGGATTGACATTTCCAAGGCTGTATAGGTCAAAAATCCACCTCGCATTTAAATTTAACTTGGTAAACATCAACCCAGTTATATAAAACATACGTTTCATATAACTGGGTTGAAATGAAAAATTAACTATTTAATTTTTCATTTCAATCAATACATATATCTTACATTTTATTCCCGTATTTCAAGACCAAGAAATTTTATTTTAGATATTTATTTAAGCCTAGGAATTATTGTTTGGATTTTTAAATAAGAATGCAAATATGGTATCAATTTCAGTGATATTACTGTGAGGTTACTGTGACGTTGCTTTAATAACCTAGTAGGGCCCACTGTGAGGTGGATGTTAGTCTTTGTGAGAACACTGTAAGGCAGTGATCTCACAGAAAAGATAAAAGAAACCACTTTTGTGTCCCTCTTTAAAAATGTGTTCTGCGTTCTTTGTGTTACAGACGAAATAAATTACGGTCTTCACATATTGTTAATTTTTCAGTGACTGTCCTAATTCTGTCAACCCAGCTTTGTTATTACAATTTCTGTTATATGAAAAGACGAGTGTATAGGTGTTGTAAATGTGAAAATATATAATGAATAAACATTACAAATTATTCGAGAAGTTACATGAGAAATCAAATGCGAAATAACATGAAAATTTCAGCAGACATCATATGAGAAATCATATGGGAAATTATATGATTCCGCATATAAGAAATCATATGCATTTTTGATACAGAATTTCATCATGTATCATAAGAAATCGTAGGAAAATTGTAAATCATAACGTTCCATAACCTTTCTAAGAAATCGTAAGAAAACGTAATTCATAACATCTCATAACCTCTCATAAAAAATCACGTGAAATCCAATATTCATAGATTTTCATGACAATTCAAAAGTCAATCTGAAGTTGAATAAAGTGTAAAAGGTTTATAATGCCGGTTGGCCGTTTCGCGTTTATATTTTACTAAACTAAAACAACACAATGAGACACACAAGTAAAAAAATATTTAAATCGCGTTTATTCGCGAATCAAACAACACGGGTTCGCCACACCCAACACACAAAATACAAGTCGCGGTCGCGGTTGCGTTTGGGATTCGATTCCCGAACGATATGTTTGCGGTCGCGATGCAGGGTGAAGCCCACAAACCTCTTCGGCGATGATGACTCAGTCAGGCGACGCAGCCACGGGTACGGGGGCAGCACAGGCACAGCAACAAGGGCACGGCAACACGGGCACGGGCAGGCGGGGCGCAGGCACAGGCACGGGGCACGGACAAGGAGTGCGGGCACGAAAAACCGAGGGGACTTCGCGGATACGAGGTCGACTCGATGAGCGCTGCCAAAGGGATGACAGGATCACCACCGCAACCAAACCACTAACCGCGACGCAACTGACATTTGTTTTTCGAATACAAATTCAAATTCAAATTTTGAGGTGGCGACCCA
>JABFPB010005565.1:0-13152 GCA_022817645.1 Ceratoteleas bidentatus
GGCCATTTTTTGCTTCTCCTAGCCATTTTTATGGTTACAGTAACAGTAAATTTGATAGTTATTTGAACTACATTTTCTGGTTTGCGCCTAAAATAATCATCTAATAGTTGGGTATACTAAATGTTACTATCAGTGTACAAAGATATATATACCTAACGTCTGTTTCTAACAGTTTCTAAGCGTTTCTATGTGAGATTTGTTCAAAATCTGTCAACATCGATTAGTATTTATATGATATATAAATAAATAATAAAGTATTATATTATATTTACATTTATAAATACAAGCACTATCTTGCGAGTTTTATTTATTTATATTAGTTCTGTTAGTTTCTAATAAATTCGTTCAACAAGAGTTTTATTCATTTTTGGATTTTTAAGTAATATCAGACAATGATACGCGATAAAGGCACGGCAATAAAAAAATTGAGGCGAAACTTGGAAGATTAATTTTAACTTAAATTCAGCACTGACAGGTCTTTTACCTAAATCACAAAGGAAAGGTCTACCTGGCCTCATGAAATGAATCTTAAAAGCGTCAATGAAAAAATGTCAACTTCGTCCGCAAATGACCTTTCACCTGAACCAGCACCCTCATCTTAAGCACCGAAGAAATGATTGCGGCTTTCTTGTCTCAACATTAACAATCTCTGCTGAAACAACACGACGCCCTATAAATAGGCGACATTAAAATAGTTGTTCCGCGCTTTTCGCAAGAGAGATTGCTCCGTGGCGAATCCTTTGGGAACAGTGACGAGGTCGCTTGACTTCTGGTACCCGTCCGACTGTTATTGGAAACGAGAGAGCTCCGAGCTACGAAAGAATAGCGGCGATCGATAATACGAACTATAATAAATGCGTTCTCGGGGATCGACATTAAAGAATGACAAGCCGCGCAGCGTCTCGCACATTGGTCACTCGCGAATATCGCTCGGACGAAAAAAAGGGAGACGCGCGAAAAAATGACATTTTTCGGTGATTCGGGCGATTTCTCGCGACACCTTTTTTGGCGTTCGGCCAGTCGGGTTGGCGGCGGATCGTTTTTCATTATCGCGCATTAAATTCCGGAGAAGTATCGCGAGGGTGAAAATTCATTTTTCCCAGACAATGAAGAGCGGTTCAACGTAAAAGGATGGTGATTCCTTCGTGGGACATAAATTTTTCATCGCGAAATTATTTAATTGCGCCGTAAATAATCGAGAGGCTTTTAACGGTTCATTACCGAGAGTTTATGTGATATTTCGGTCGTAATATTGATACCCACTACTTACGAAAATTGTGATTGATCATCGGACGCCCGTCAGACCTGGAACAAAGTCATTTTCCGGTTATTATTGTGGCCAATTAGGTTGTCACTTATTAATAAGCTGCGCGTTTTTCACGTCGGTGTCAGGATTCGCGGAACTCGAGTATATCGGGAATTTTCGTCGCTCGAAACAAACTGATAGAGGAGAATGTTCTTAATATCCGGAAAAAATATCACAGCAAAAATATATCAGGAAAAAATATCACGAACAAAGTATATCTGAAAAGAAATATCCGGAAATTAATCAAATGGAAGAACATTCCGAACCTTTTGGACGAAACGAGTTTTTTTTTAATTCTTCGATGATAATCTGTGATATATAAACACTGTTTATATGAAAGCAAAGGTATGTTGATGGAAGAACATCCATAATATCGCAAATAAAAATATTCTGTGCAAAAATATCCTGAGTGAAATTCGGGAGTATTGTTCAAAGCATATTTTCATTATATCGAACTCGCATAGTTTTGTTATCCTGCAGATACTGCATTGTAGTCTCGTCAGCAAGCTGGCGAAACTAATATTTGCTGCATCTGCAGGATAACAAAACTACGCGAATTTCTAGTTTCATTTTGATTCATCAAAAAGTGATTACGTAATTCTTATTTCGTCAAAAAATATTATGTTATTCTTAATTGCCCTCCTGCCATTAACCCTTCTTATTGAGATAATGATATGTTGATATTATTTTATGAATATTACTTGCTTCCTCATAATATTATACGGATATTTTTTTCGTGATATTGTTTCCGGAAATGTTTCTTTTTGTGATAACTTTTCCGCATATTTTGTTGGTGATATTCTAACTCGATACTAACTTAAAGACTCCGCCATTTGTAAAAGTGAGTCTATATATTTTTCTCGTAAATCCACATCGGACTTTAATAAACATATCTGCTTACACACGAGCGACCACATTTCCATTTCTCGCAAAAGAAAAATTTGTTTCCGATATGCATATTCAACCAGCGGCGCTGCGAAATTTTCATTCGCCGGCCGAACAAACTATCGCTTTTTCATATTAGGCGCAACATTTCAAACTGACGAATTGTTCGGCGCGGTCACGCGCACGCGGTTAATGATCTGAAATCCTTCGCGTATCCTGGCCGGCGAAGTAATTCATTACCGGCCGGTTACGAGCAGCAATTTATCTCGGCGAATTTTATTTTCTTGCCTACCTTGCTGAAACTTTTACTCGGCGCATCTCGTGGGAACAGTTTAAACACGAGAGCTAAATCCGCTCTCCGTTCGAAAAATCGCGTTTTTGACCGCGAACATCTCTTCATTTACCGTCTTGTTCATTTTCCAAAATTAAGATCCAAATTGAATCAAAACCTTCAAAGTGAAAAAAAAACTGTTGACATTTGTTTTACTAGTTTGAATTTCATTTTTCTGATTATCGAAATTTATCTGATGAAGAAAAAATAAAAAGGTGTTCCCAGTAAGATTCGGTTTCATTTCTTCATTTTCCGTTTCGAGGTTATGTTATTTAATACCGTTTACCGTTTACTCGCCCGACAGATTTTCTCGGACAAAATGTGGCGAACGAAATTCGCCGGCGAATTTGCCCCGATACCCGGCATTTCCTCGCTGTTCTTAGGTGTCAGACTGAGAAGACTGGTTCACTTGACTGAAACTCGACGAAGCGAGGCGCATGTTTGTGGCTGCGCTCTTCTTTTATCCCGTCTAGTTGCGAGCGTCAGATCTTATTAAGTTACTGTTTGCGCCGGTGCGGAGTTGCTCTCACGGTTTAAGCATCCTAAATATGTCGTCGATCTCGGCCAAAGTTTGTGTGGATCGCGAATTCAACCTGTCTATGAAGAGGACACCACATTTTCGAAAAAGTTTCGTCGAAATTCGGTGTTCGATGAGTACATATAAAATAAGACGAAACAGAGTTTTAACTCCATGAAGAGAAAATCTTATGAATTAATTTGAAAAAATAAACTGCGCATGTCTTCAATTAAAATGTGAACTGGATTTGAATTTGAACTAGAGGTCTAAATGTCACTTGACACTCATTATCATTCTCGGTTACCAAGACGATTTGATTTAAATTAACAAATGATTAACTCGAGATTTCAATGTACAATCTCACGCAGGATTCCATTCAAACAGAGTCATTCACTCTTCTTCACAATACAGACAGTTTCATTGTCCGCAACATTCAACAATTGTCTATTTCAAACAACCTTTTTCCCACCGTTTCGGTTAATTTCAGCATTTTTGTCCTCGAAACAAAAACCTTCATCTTTCGGACCCTAACCACCTCGTTTCAAAGTCAAAATTGCGAGAAAAATGCGTTTACCGCGATCGCCACATCGTGCGAGTCTTCGAACCGTAATCGCGTTTTGCAATTATTATTATAATTCTGCGGTGTAAGTTGCATTAACCCGGCAGGCAATTATGTTGTTTGCATTTCGCGTATTATATATACTTCATGCAGTCTGAATAAATTTGGTTAACGATATTAAACATAACCTAATTGTTGACGAGCGTACTAACGACGTTACGCGAAATGATGCGACGCGCTCGATGCTGCGCGAAATTCGTTTTCGTCCGGCGGCTTTTTCGACGCGCTTCGCGACAGTTTTCTCCTTTTTCCGCGGAACTTTTGAGAGTTCGCTCCAGACCAAATCACCAATTATCAGACAAAGCCCGATAAGCCCTCCGAAACTCTTTTCTTCTCAATTACTCGTGTAGCCTGATTGAAAGTCAATGTAAATCCGCTAATAGCAAATAAAAACCAACTAGCAAGAAACCCGTAATAGTTGGTGAAAAAATTGAAGCAACAATTTTTATCCAATTACAATACGACCGTTCGAACTTTCGGCCGAACAATTTACAATCCTAATACTCGGGCGGCGTATTTTCGCGGACGACGAAGCGAATCCCGTCACAAAACGCCTCGACGAATCAATCGAACGGTCGAAATTTATGTGCGCGCGACGGCGACGAAAAATTGTTTTCGCGCCGAGTCGTTTAATTTTATTCAGCGCAATTCCCGCGGGTTTACGCCATCGAAATGCCGCGGCTTTTTGCGTCGCCGGTTTTGCGCGAAACATGAGAAATGACGGACGCATTTTTGCGAGACTTCATGTGTCCTTTCGGGCAAAACGTCTTTGTCATTTTTAAGATCGCCTTTTGTCATTTTTCCCTCGCAAATGAAGGCACACTTTTTCCCCGGCTTTATTATGTTAATCTCCATTGAAAATGCACGTGCGAGGGGTGTTTTTTCGATTTTTAAGGTGAATTGATTTATGGGGTATCGGGGATTAGAGTCAAAGTCGGACGCTAAAACGAATAAATGGCGTAAGAGAAAAAGTGGCGCGGAATGATTAGCGGAAAGTCCGCGTCAATGGGGAAATATAAGGTGACGATGATCGGGGAAAGCGCGGAAAAGTGGTAATGGAAAAGCAATGACGAACAAGTGCCGTTGGAAAGGGCTGAGTGGATGTCAATATCGAAAGAGGCTGATTTAAATTAATCAGCAAACGAATTCGGGAAAAAGTGTTGCGTCTGTTTTAATGAAGTCTAATTAAGGTACCTGCGAATGTTGTGACGCCGAGTGCTAATTGAAAAGCAGATCTGAATTATGATTCGCGAAAATTCGGACGGAACACGCCGGTTGGTGGTTGTCGCTGTTACATCATTACGAGCGAAACGTATTTCGAGTAATAAACTTAACCCGCGTTCCTTGGTTTGACACGAAGTAATTCTGGCAGCGCGTTGATTAATTGGAAATAAATGTTTGATGAAAAACAATCATCATTTATGAATGACGTCAATATTTGAGGATTCTAAATAAAACGTAATTCGGCGCGCCATCCCCGGCGATCACTCCTTGAAACTGATTCATCATACAAACAGACAAAAGTCGAAGATGATATTGCATTTGGTGTAAACGATTGCTCAGTGCCAGCATCAATCAATTTTAAACGTTAAATACGCTTCCACGCTAATCCCCGAGTGGAAGTTGAACTGCAATTAACTTTTTTCAACGTTTTTTAGGTCAATGTGTACAGAAAAAGATACAGTTTTTCATTTTTTACATTAAAGAAATTTTTGAAGATGAAAAAAAGTTTGAATTCAAAGATTTGAACCCTTTAATGCGAAGTAATTATGCGATGAAATTGCAAGTTTTTTAATATTACGATTTTTTATTCGCTCAATGAAAATTTTGTTTGAAAGCGATAAAAACAGTTTCGATACAAAGACTTGAGCCATCCAATCACTGCGATGTAATTATTGTTCGTTGATATTGACATTTTTTCGAAATAGAGATGTTTCGAGCTTTCTAAATATTCGACACCTCCTCCAGTACAACGCCCGACAAAGGCACACATTTGCCTCCCAACAGCGCAGTTATTGATTTAATAACTACATTTGATTCACTTTTAATAGGACGCGTCAAAGGCACACGTAGTACGAACTGACTAGTTCCAATTGTCAAAATTGTGCCTCCAAACCGCCACATTGATCCACCAGAATTCCACCTTCAATGGTCCCAAAATTCCCATCAAAATCAATCGATTGTCAACGAAAAATTCCAAATATTCCCTCACGGTTATCCTGTCAAAATTTAGTTTAGCTACACATGATTTCAAAATGAAAACGTTCCCCTAGGTCATTTTTCTCGGAGAACCCTGAGGTTGGAGAAAAGTCTTCTGACTCACACAGGACCTTCCGGACGTTCGCCTTTAAACCGTCGCAGTCTTCAATCGCGAGCGCAAAATAAATAACACGAAATTATGGCAAACAATAAAACGCAATTAGACGCAGCGGCGAATCCGAGCGCGAAATTATCGTAAATTGCCACTTCGCTGGGAAACAAAGTACGACGTCGCCCGAAAACGACGAACGTGCTTTGTAGAGGGCGCTCGTACAGATGCCCGGCGTTTGGCAAACTTAGAATTTGACATTCTGGAGTTTCTCCTGTAAAAACAAGCTAAAATCGTACACCGAAATTGAAACAGCCAGAGAAAAAAGTCGAAAAAATAGTTCAGATTAATACAAAAGAAATTCGGAATGAAAATAGATCCATTTCGCGCTAATATGTAATGATTATTGACACTACTATTGAGGTTATCGAAAACATCTCATCGAGAATGTAAACGAAAGAATTCAATAAGACAATCGTTCGACTTTAAGTAGATTCCACTATGCATCGCAGTAACCACTAGATTGCTAAATTTAAGTAGCTCCTCATACATCGATTGATTAATAAATTTTATATGCAATGATTTTATTATTAGACTTTTTAAAATGTCGATGTAATGATATTGATCACCGAAGAATTCTTCTGCTTTGGGATTACATTTCGCTATAAAAAGATAGAAAATGCTATTCTTTAAATAAACGAAAGTTCTAACTTCCGATCTCGTCGATCGACGGATTTACAGACTGATCGGGCGCCGTTCACGTTTTTCACTGTTTCCCGTTGCAGCTGTCGATTCGTGCATTATGCGTCATGTCGAGCCGTTCGCGCGTTACTGCAGACAGCGGTTTTTACGGCCCGGATGTGGAATGACGCGAGAAATCGTCGATTTGCATCAACTGATGGATTTGCGCGCTAAGAATATGAGTTCAATCTTCTCTCTAATTAGTTACATAAAACACACATCGCACCTACATTTCCAAAATAACAAAAACTCACTTTGGCGAAATAATTTGGCGAAATAATTGTCCCAAATGCGCCAAACCGACAGTCCTCTAATGGAAAAATCTTGTGAATAAGGAAACGCATTTTCAGTAAACAGTTACAAACACAGTTAGCGCTCCTCTTAGGCTCTCATTTTCATCGACAATTGGGTTCAAAACTGAATCCATTACCCGCCTTGAATTCCGCAATCGAATCAGGATCTTCGCGACTTATTTCCGTTGCGATAAAAAACGCCCCAAACTGGATCCTAAATCGCTCAAATTCCCCAATTCGATACCCATTTATCGACTAGTGTTACATCGAGGCTCCGCCCCGACCAATTCATTATTCACTATTTAAATGTTTGACGCAAAACATCCATAATGCACGTTACATTTTCGACTTGTTTTCGCGCAGCTTCACGCAGCGCCGGCGTTCCAGCCAAGAAATGCCCGGACTCGCTTGACATCGCTCTCGCATTATTTTAACCAAACATTTCCCTTAATATAATGCGCAGCCCGTTACGCAAGAGCTTTTATTAAACAAGCGTTTTTATTAACTCAACTTCCACCGGTTTCCGCCGATAAACGTCAGTTTCAACGAAAAAGCACCCGTCACTCGCAGAGCGAAATTTTCCGACGACGACGAATTCGCCCTGAGTTAACAAATCATCGGCCTCATGAAAGAATCAGATCAACAAGTGCTAATCCGCGAAAGCTCCGCGAGACGAGCTTCTTTTGAACGAAATATGAAAAAAATTGTATGTTCGTGAAAAACGGGGGAAAAGTCGAACTAATAATTTTGACAGCGCAATAATGCAAAGCGACGTTTGTCGAGCGAAAATGCGCGCGATCCTGTCACGTGCGTGAAATTGTCCGCGAAAAATGTCCCAGTTAAAAAGCTGTCAAAAGCAGCGCGCCGTTTAAGGATTAAAACAATTTCATCGCTGCGACTTAATGGAATTGCGTTGCGCGTAAACGGAAGTTGATTGCGCGGCGTATGCTAATTCTTCGGGGATCGAAGTTCGGCGCCGAGCGAGTCGCGCGAGTTTATCGCGCGGCTCGTTTTTTTTGCGACGGCGCTTTTTCGAGGCTGCGTATCGGGGATCGTATTAGCATGCTTTATTGGATTGTTTATTATTGTACGACCCGATCGGACGGTCATTATTCAGATACTGAACGCCGCCGGCCGTGGAAAATGGCACGGCGATTTTGCGGGGAACTGAGATGGAATTTCCGGGGAACCAGGAAATTTTGGAATATTTCAGGGCGTTTGGGATGGTGTAACGATTTTCATCGAAGAGGTGGGAGTTCCCGAAAATTATGATCCCATAAGCTTATTTCATGAGAGAAACATTGATAAGGTGGTCAGTTTTGGAAAGTAGAAAGTTCGATTGCGTATAAATGGTAGTTCAATTTTTTGAAATTTATTGATTTGGACATTTCACGTTTCCTCGATGATACATATGAATGAAGTTGAAATTCAGAAATAAAATGATATGTGTCAATCAATCCATAAATTCTCATAAAGATATTGGTGAATAATTTCTATTTAGACATTCAATAATGCGTTCATCTGTGAATTTTGATATTTTTAATGAATGTTTTTGCGTTGATATAAAACTGGTAAAATGGAGGTCATGTTAAATTTCACATTAAAATTCTGGCGAAAAATTAATTTCCGCCCTGTTTTAGTGGGGAATATTTGCTATTGTTATCGGGCACAATTTCCGATTCAGCATTGTTTAAATAAATACACGTAGAGAAAGTAAACTTCAGAGGATATTTCAATTTGGAAATCTTCTCGAATATGAGATAACGCCGGAACATATTGTTTGAGGTGTATCAATTACGGAGCTTTTTCTGCTTTCGAGTGTAAAAACTATTCTTTTTCACAAAAAGACATGCGCGTGGAAATTCGTTATAATCCAACAAAATTTTACGGTATAACAAACCAGATTTCACGGGCAGTGATTTTCATTTTTAATTTTAATCTTAAACTTTCTATTCCTCATGTTTTAAAGTACAACTCTCTTGAGAATAGCAATTTTCCAGTGAATTTTTATTTAATATATCACACAATTCACTTTTTTACCATTTATAAATATCTCATAAAAATTGTTTAAAAATGTTCTTTTTTAAAGGAAAATCAGAATTAATTTTCGAAAAAGATATTCGATTCTCTAATTTCAATTAAAACCTTCGCTTTTACTTTTTTCCCCACTGAAGGGTAGACATTTTTTACTTAATGAATCGACCAAATAAATGGAAATTGAGTATTTGAGAAATAATGCAATTTTACGTATCAACGCTACTCTCATCTTATCCGTGTAAGTCCAGCTGCATATTTAATGGCGACACTCGACGTTGCATTTCATTTTCTTATACCAGCATAATGTCCGGTCCCTGGCCACCTTTTCTGCGGATAAAAGCTCTTCTTCCAACCGAAACACTTCTTCGAAATTATCAACGACGATTACTATCCCGAACTGGGCGTCGCGATGACCCGCAGAATCGAGCGGCTGCGCGTCGTCGAATTTCTTCGACGGGACATTTCGCGGAATATTGAACGACATCCGCGGAATTTAATATTAATATTGCGCGGAAGTGCGTATCAATGTGTATCAATGCGTGTACGACGACTGCGAAATTTCGTTGCGCAGTAATGTTTCTCGCGATTACTTTGCAGAATAACTTTTTTGCGTTCGAGTTGGACGGGAAGACACGTGTCGTATGTGGGTCACATACGACACATGGTTTTGTCCCATTATGCATATCAAAATTCCCGTTGATACAATGTTCCATACATAGTCCGCGCAGAGCAGTAAAAGTACAATATCTCAAAATCATGATGTGGGTTATAAAGCTGTGGATGTGTATAAATATTAATGAAATATTTGTAATATTACGAAATTAATGTTAAAGAAGTAGGTAGTAAATATTTAATGTCACATATTTAACAGTTAGAAAATATTTTTATCTATGTATAAATAGTACACATTTAAAAATATGTATAAATATTTACACAATATTAAAAATAAATATATAGGCAATATTATTAATTTTTTAGTAAATATATTTTAATATTTAGTAATTCTTTTTAAGTTGGACATTCTAATATTTTCTAAATATTATAAAACATATTTAAAGTTATGTACAGAATATTTTATATATATTATGCGCTATTACGGTAGTAAATAGTATGTAACATTGACTAAGTTAAGGTGATACTATTATGATATTCATGTTCAAAAGTTTGTTGAATGTTGGGTACTCTAAAATGTCGAAAATGAGTTGGAAATGTTGTTAAATTGATAATAGGTATTAAAATGTCGGATAATTGTTTGCGTATAAACTGTAAGATAAGACATTTACTGTGAATTGTATTTCATATTAATACTCGATTGCACCCTCTCATTCGATGAGCTTTCGAATTTCCCCTGTATCCGATGTAATTTTCATAATTACTAATTAACTAAACAATTTTACCATGTTATCACAAAACTAATAAATTTCCTCAGAACATTATATTAATTTTTCGTAAAAATTCATCATTTCTTTATAGGGACTTTTTAATAAATAGTGACCATTTAATACAGATCTCTTTATATCGTGTATTTATGGACAAATTTAACAGTAAATATATTTGGTTCTAGAGAGAACAATTTTCTTATATATTGCCAGGTGATACCTAGTTACTTCATATACAGCAGATTTCAAATTTTGAAAATTTGAAATCTTAAGAAAAATCTTGAGAAAACTTTTTCATGATAATACCATCTTAAATCAGTGACGTCACTGAAGCACATCATAAGCATTGCTAGTATATCTATATACAACAAATATAGATATACTGCGCATGCTTAAGATCGAACTAGAAATTCATCAAAAAATACACATTCTAAAAGTATACGAACTTATTTAGTCATAATAAGCCAATGCTGACGATTGACTTGATTTTTCAGTAGACATTAAAAAGTCTGCAATTTATAAGCTTTCATTGAAATTGAATTTTATATGCAAATATATACAAAATCCATAAGCGCACAGTTAAAAATCATAATTTTCCATTCATTTACAAATATATACATTCTCAAGATCCTTTTTAGGCATACTTATTTCCATTCATAAACAATTTTTATAAAAAATTCACAAAAAAATCCATTCATAAAAAATTAAAGTATATAAAAATAAAGTATAATATTTGTCTACTCTCTATTGAACGCAACTGAGGATAACTGTCCACATTCCTCCGAATTCATAATCGATAATCCGTTTCCGTTTATCCAAACATCCGGAAACCCTCTTGCGATCATACATAATCGAAACACGACTTCCATTCACCGCATCAAATGTTTCGGCCGCTCAAAAATGCTTCCCGTCAATTTTATCCGCCCGAAACTATCCGCGATATCCCGACAAGACATCCGGAAAATATTCGAGTTGAACGTGCGACTGGCATGTGTCACCTGAGCGTCGAACTTCCGTCTCGCAAATCTGCCATGACACTGATCCTAACGCGCGGCAGCGTCCTCAAAGGAATTATTTTTGCAACGCGCGGCGTGTCGTGCCACGCCGTCCGTCGGCTGTATATAAATAAAGACCCGCGGGACGGCGTCGAATCCAATTGAACCGAGCGAAATTGTTTTTATCCGGCGGAAAAAAACGCGACCGTCACGTGTCAACGAAATTAGCCGGATTCCTCGTGTAAATGTTTGAGCGGCTGAATCATTTGATGCGCAATTAATTTTCCAAGTTAAAACGAGGTAACGTCCCGTCGCGTGCACGAAAAAGCGTCGCGTGAATGTTGCAGAGGCGCAGATTCGGTGGAGGTGACGGTAAATAGGTTTTCCCAAGACTTTAAATTTTCAGCGAGAGAAAAAATGAAATTTATTCATGGTCTCGTACTGAGTTTGTTTTAGGGAAGGAAATCTCAAGAAATAGAATAGATTTAGACTTGAATAGAAAGGATCTGGAGAATGTATATATTTGCAACTTTTTATTTGTTGTATTTGGGTATAACTTTAAGTTACAAAATAATTTGTTGAGATACAGTTTTGGAACTGTTGAACTTTCTTGAGTACGAGTGCTTTTTGGGAAAAGCTCCGGCAATTTTTGTCTCGTGTTTCAGCATTTTTTGAGACGTTAAGTCTAAAAAGTTTGTTAATTTACTCAAGGGGTCGTGAAAATAGTGAAATTTTGCATTTTGTTCATATAAGCGTGTCTCATAATGGCGTGGATGTTAGTGAATTTCCACTCATTTCCAATAAATTTCACACATTTCCAGTAAGGCTCGAAATTAGAACCGGGTAAGAGGTTTGTGATTAACTGCCCACCCACCCATCGCCAACATTATACGGTCTCTCAACCCGAATCGGGTGTCAGGGTATTCCGAGGCTCAATCTCGACATAGCAATTTTCCAGTTTACAAATTGCTGATTTCGCTTTGTGTCTCGCTTTCCATTTTTTATGATCAAACTCTCGGGTAATTGTGGCGTCTAAATTCCGAGCCAACTTCTTACTTTGCTCTTAACGACTTGTTTCGGAAACTTATACGATTTTAAATGGCCGTAAGTTGCGGTAACTTACGTCTCGTACTTCACTGACTTTTTCAGATTAATTTCTCCATTTCACCGTTGTCAAATTAGGGTAGTTTAATTTCCCCGACATTTCCGTTGGACCATAAAATGTGTACCATATTTTTTATCACTGCAATTAATAAAAAACTGAAGACTGCGAATTTCGAACGAAAATCGTTCCAGCAATTTCAGTCGATAAAATAGCGGTACAAAAATGCCTCGGCCATTATTTTTTTTATCCATAAAAAATCGCGTCCATCAAAAATACATGCATCATCTCCCAAACTGCATCCACTTCTCCAATTCGCTCCACCCGGTTTCAATCGCCGCTTTTCATAACTTTTAAAAGGCTTACCAAAATGGAACATGGCAAATATTGCACGTAAAACAACAACTGCCTCGACTCGAGTAAAAAGCAGTAAAAAGCCGTCGAAGCTCGAATCGAACTCTCGCCCCAATAATCAAATAATTTTATAGGTTACCCTTTCCCTCTCCCCTCCCATTCTCCACCCAATATTAAACCATTTTATCACTTTCTCCACCAGTTGTCACCTATACGTTTTCAACCAGAAAATCTTCACATTTTCTTTCGCAGATTTGTTGTCTGTTGCTTACCCGCACAATTGGC
>JABFPB010005566.1:0-13148 GCA_022817645.1 Ceratoteleas bidentatus
TTTGTTAGTTTTGTTAGTTTTGTTAGTTTCGTTAGTTTCGTTAGTTTCGTTAGTTTCGTTAGTTTCGTTAGTTTTGTATATAACAAATCAAGTATATAAGCTTGAAAACCTGGTTTAAAATTCAACTTCTTTTTTTTACAGTAGAACCCTCATATCACCATTATGACAGAACTACCTTAATCGCGCGACGAAAAACCTCGCCTGACGCATTTTCGCGCCGCGGAAAAATAATTAAAATTATGGAAAAATAATTTTAATTATTTTTCCATCTCAGAATAATATTTGGGCGCGCATTGCGAAACACCTCGTCGCTCGAAATAGCGTTTTTTATCTATTCCCTCGCGCGAAATCGTAGCTCCCATTCGCCTATCGTAGATCGTAGAAGAATAAAGAAAAGCAAGAAATTTGACAATCGACATTTGACAAACGCTGCCAATTGTTGACACAGTCGTTGTCCGCAGGTAGCGAAGCCTCATCCACGGTGACAAGTGCAACCACGAGAGGCACAGCGAACCGCCGAGCTAATCAGCAACGCCAGCAACAGCAGCAGCAACAGAGTCAGCAACAGCGCACATTATTGTCCGCAAGCAAACTCGCGGTCCGTCAGTCGGATGAAACCGGCGCCAGAACCGGCTCCAACCAAGACCTCTGCGACAATTCCAACGATTCCGGTCTCGGTTTCGAAGACCGTCAGCATTTAAACAAAACTGGCGTAAGTTGGTTATGTCTTGTCTAATCGGGGATTCGCCTGGGAGAAAGATCGCGGCTGTTGTTTTCATTGCGATAGATTTCACTCGCCGATTGAGTGAACTATGAAGTCATGAATTGTGCGGATTCAGTATTGAAGGAAGATTTATCAGCGGGAGAAAGAGCGGTGGGTTTTGTTGCGCACTTTTTGTGTCTGCTTTCTGCAGAGGCAATGAAGGGGGTATTTTTTAACTGTTTGGAAGATTTGTTTTTCGGAACAGATATTGGGATATATCTAGAAAAGGCCTTTTTAGTTTGTTTTAAGATAAATTGGAAAGAACTTAATTTCAAATCAATTCTTATTGTCAAATATGTATGGCAATAAGCTCCGATTCGAGGTTTTTGGTATAATTTACGATTTTTTACACGGAGAGGACCCTTAAGTTACTTTTTTTTTAACAAATCGCATGTTCGTAATATAGCTGTAACATTAAAATTAACAAAACTAACATATTTTTATTGAAATTTAACCATGTTTTGAAATACAATGAATGCAGTTCAATGAAGGATAAAAGAATTTGAATCTTTGAAAAATATAGTGAAAAATAAATTAGTAAACAAAAAATCAGAAATGGTAATATTTTCGGAAATATTTCCATTTTCTTGACACGGTTAAAAATGATCAATAATGAGGATATGTACTGAAAAAATTGTTCCATGGAATATCACTGAAATCCCAGTAGTATTACTGAACTGTAGAGTAAACATAGGATAAATCCATTCAGACCGTCAAGATTCACTAATTATAGAAATATTAGAAAATAAAGTAAAAAAAATTTAGATTTCTGAAGAGTAAACATTTTGTATGCATATTAACAACTGCAATTCATCAAGTATTACTAATTCCAGCAACATAAATCACAAGATAATTGATAAATATCTAAAACACAAACTCAAACAAATATTACATAAAGCTTGAAATTTTACTGCACTCGAAAGTATTAATATAGTTCTCTTCTATGCACCCAGAAAAATATACATTTCAACGAAAAAGGTTCATGCCCATATAGAAAAATCCATTGAAAATGATTCCTTTTGTCAGAAAAGGATTCCTTTTGATAGAAAAGAAATCCTTTCGATCAGAGGATTTTTCTTTGTGGGAACGAATCCTTTTCATTCCAAAGAATATTTTCCGAGTGTATATATCTGTGGTTTTGAGGAAAAACAAGTTAAGTCACATTTTTTGACAAATTTGATTAAGAGCGGAAATTGGTATATTTTTATGTATATTTTCATTTGGGAACGTCGAAAAGTTATTATCTGATGTACATTTTGCTCAATTTTGACAAAACATAACAAGTGAAGTGTCATTTTAGAGGAAAAACCAGTTAAGTGCACCCGTTTTGAGGAATAACCAGTTAAGTTCCCATTCAAAATACATAGGAAAACTTAAATTTAATTTTGGTAACTTAAACATTATATTTTACCTTAATTTTGCATTATAAATGGTACCCAATAAACATAAAGACGATTTATATAAAACTGCAAAAGTTTACTTGAAACTTTAAACACAAATATCTCAAAATCACAAAAAGGTGATTCAACTGGGTTTTCCTCAAAACCACAGATATTCGATCATTATGATAGAAAATTATGTTTCAAAAAATGGTTTTCGGCCAATTTTTGATAAACATTTAACTGAAAAAAGAAATGGTCATTTGAAGATGCTTTACGGGTAAGCTTAAGAGATAATGTAAAAACTGTTAGCATTCTTTTATTATTCATATGTCGAATTATGATATATAATTTTTCGTAAAGAAATTATTAAAAAATTATGTCATAATACCCTGAGAAAAGTGGTAACGCTTATTTCGCTATACTTATAACAAAATTGGGATATACTCTCCAGTATGAAGAAAGTAGCAATATTTTATGAGACACTTTGCTATACATAACGGCAAATTCACATATAACTCTAGCAAAGGATACACGAACAAATTCAATGTTCTTTACACTAGAAAGTATATCCCCATTTAGCTATACTTATTGCTAAATATGGTTTACCATTTCCCTCAGTGTAGCAAAAAGTTCCTCGCGAACACCTGCTGGCGGTCGAAACGGATGCGGAAACAGTAATTGACCTGGAACAGCAATAAACAAATTATTCTTTATCAATATACTAAAAAAACTCTGGGCCAACATTTGACAATATTTATCGTAAACAAATGGCTCCTTTTTGAAACCAAGTGCATTTTCTGTGCAAATTTCTGCACAGAAACGTAAATAACAAAGAATTAGGGACGATAAAAAAAGCTACCGTCGTTATTTACATTAACATATGTAGAATAACGAAAAACAATTTTTCGACTTTTCATCGAAGACAACTCATCATGAAAGACAACTCATCATGAGACAAATCATCATAATGGAAAACTTGTCTCGTTAGTTTTATTAGCTTTTTTGTGACGAGTTTTCCATACGATGAGTTGTCCTTATGATGAGTTGTTTATGATCAGATATCACGGATCCACGTGGATTCTACGTGGAGGAACATTCGGACGTAGATTCGACGTAGATTCCACGTCGAATCTACACTCTAACAAACCGCAAGCAGAATCGGAACGCTGCATGTAAAATTATATTTGGGACAAGTCGAGTCTACTTGCGATATGCAGATTCCGCATGCCGCATTCTGATTTCACATAACATTTTTTAGAGTGTACGTATTTTAGAGGTGTGTCTGTTAGGGTATTTCGTCTGCAGTACATGCGCCATATAGACCTTCTAAGTTGACCTCCTCGACACCCTGCAGCTTTCTATTCGATTTCTGCGCCGTTATAGCATCCCTGAGAGATCGGCCGGAAAAGTTGACGCGCCGCGGGCGCTCGTATCGCACAGGTAGCCGGTCAGTCTGGGCGCCACTGAAGCATATAGAACTTTATCCCGACTATAAACGAACTAATAATTACTTAAGCCAAAAAAATTAATAAATAAACAAAAAATTAATATTTTAGAAAATTCTCTACTGGCATTGCCTTTTAAACATTTTCTTAAAAACATAATCGTAAACAAATAACCGTTTAAGACCTTCTCAGCATGTTTTCCAACCCTTATTTCCAAAATGCTTAAATGGATTGGAACATTTTCACCACTTCATCGTACCATTCTAGTAATTGAGTTCTTTCAATACAGCACCTGTTACTAATTCCAGATAACTCTTGAAACCTCTGAATCGATCCCAAAAGTGAAGCCTTTTCACATATTTCATTTCCACAATGTCGTCGATAAATTTTGGACCCGAATGTCTGAGCTTTTGCACGGAAGTTTCGCTTCGGAAATTGATTTCGAGGCCGGGAAAAAGAAGCGTGCGAGCGAATGAAAGCCGCGAATCGATGCACCGTATTAATTACACAATGGGTGAAAAATTGTGGAGGAAAACATCGCGAATAATTGAGAGTCGACTTGTTCAGTGGGTTGGTGGCTTTGCTTTAGCAGCCACCCATTTTCGACGGCAGTTTGACGTCGATTAAATTTTAATTGCGTTCCGGCTCGAGTTAAGTCGGCGGAAGAAGGGAAAAGGGTGGCGCGCAAGACCGTTCGAAATTAATAAGAACCCGTAAAAGTCTCCGGTGTGTGAAGAAAAAAACGATACTAATATTCACGGCGCTGCTTATTGTGTTTCGGTAAACGGCGCGTACTTTGTGTTACAGCGAGCTCAGTCGGCCGAACGTAATAGTCACGCTTAAACTTTACAAACGATCAACTCGATATTCAATAGATAAAGTCCGCGTAACGTTTATTTTGTTTGCCATTGCTGCGAGGCGAACGTGAGCGTTTATTATAAAATCGCCGGGAAGGATTGTTGGTATTGGGCGGTTCAGTGGGTGAGATTACGATTCCGGCTGAACGAAATTAATCGCCAAGTGTACATGATTTGAGATGGATCAAATTATACGGAAGTAACGCGAAAGCAACGAAATTGAAAAGTGAATCGTTTTAGTACGTGTACCGTGAAGAATGGTCTTTTTTGAAGAAAAGGATTCGCTTTGGCTAAATTCCCTCTGGAAAGAGAAGGATTTTTTTAAATCTAAGTTTTTTTTCCAATTTTAGACAAATTCTTTGGGAGAGATACCTTTGGTCTTTTCGACATTAAGAGGTTTATCGTTCAGAAGTTTCAGGGTTACTCTTTGTAAGAAAGTTTTCAGGAATGGAACCTTGAGACTAAACTTTGGATTCATAATTTAACGGACTCACAAATTGCTTTGCAGGATACGAAATATGAAACACGTTTGTGGGAATATTTCTGAAAATACGGCGGAATGTTTGTATTGACAGATAGGAAATTGGATAAATGAAGAACAAGATCAGGGACCATATCAAACAGCATTCTGAAGCCAGATTTATTATACAGTGCGATAGAAAATTATTTGGAAAACAACAAATACAAATGAAATTGTAGTTCTTAAGTTTTTTTTATTGAAATACGAAAATAAATACCTTAACATAATTCAATAAACAATAAATACACATATAATTTAACAAATATATAATTGTAATTATTTAGCATATTTTATTTCTGTATGCTTATTTTTCGCGCCGAATACGTATATTATATGATACGAAAAAGATGACATATTCCAATTGAAATTCCTCCAAGCTGAATATATTGAAGCCGAGTGTATAATCTTTATTTTTGTAGCGATCATTTTGTAGTAGGTCATGATTTATTTTAACATTGAAGAGTTCACGCCTTGAGAATCATCGCATAAGTTGCATCTCAATTTATTGAAAAAAAACGTGACATTTACTACGCTCGCATGTCAGAAAATGTCATATTCACTTAAAATAATTAAACTTTCATTTTTTCGAACTTTATCCAGCGAAAATCCTAATGTGACTCAGCGCGGTATATTTAATGAGATAATTTGTATGTTTGCGTGCAATAAAGAGAGTGACGTTAGACCGATCTAGTTATTTCACATCAGAATTAACCCGAATTTATGCGGACCACGATATCACTCGACATCCCTCATGCAAATTTATTTTGTAAACACTACCTATGAATTTTTGCATCCAAATTTCAAGCCAAATTATACTGTTTGCCACGAAATAACGCTTTACCTTTTTTCCTAAAAACCATTTCGGAATAAAAGATTGTTTTTTAAAATTTCAGAAAAAATGTATTTACCTAAATAAATAAATTTATATCTGAAAGTTATTAATTTAAGTTATCAACAAATAAATTCTTTCATTTAAAGTAATAAATTGTTTACGTAGGACAGATAAATTAATTTTGATTTATTTGCAATTACAATTTTCATAATTTTTTGTCTGTTTCTGAATTATTTTCAAGAGTTTCCAGTTTACGTAAAACCCTATTATAGAATGCTATTAACATATATTACCAAAACATTAGAAATATAATACTGCTTTACAATTACGATACATATGAATTAGAAAATGCACGAACATTTACGAAAAGACATATTTCTATGATCAGGATTTGTTTCTTGAATCTGATCGAAATTCTATCACTAAGAGATTAGATATAACCTGATATATTACTATTTATATTATGGAGATAGTTAGAACGAAATATAAATGATTTTGTGTTGCTAGTTTTATGTAGATATACTGACATTGTAAAAAATTGAAACATAAACAGTAGTATACTTGAATTTTGTTTGTTCGATGACATCCTCATAGGACAATTACATTTAATGAATTGCGTCACAAGTGATTACCAGTTATTCGTTAAGAACAACTTTGCAATAAATATTTATATTAAAAAATTGTTTTTAGTTATATTTTTAAGCTCGTCCATACAACAATAAATTTAATCTTTATAACCCGTTTAATACTGTTTTACCTTTACTTAAAGGAGCTATCAATAAGATTAATCGTACTACCTTAAATAAAAATATATTAGAAATATATTATCCTACCAATATGTTTACGTATAAATGTAGACTGCGAATTTTTATGGAAATGATATGTTTTATTTTACAATTAAATCGAAAAATTTTATTTGATAAGTGCGTTTTATTTCACATTTTAGAGCATATAACACTATTCACAGCAGCATATTTTGTATATTTGCATAAAACTTGCATAAATCTTGCATAAATCTTCATAAATCATGCATATGTCGTTTTAGTGATGAACTTGAAGTAAATTTACTTTATTTTTATTTGTATTCTTGAGAGTCAGTTACCTTAACGAGCGAATATAATACTTAATTCTATTTCTGTTGATTTTTTTTCGGACGCATAATTTGAGGTATTTTTTTATTCAGTACAGGATCTGTGCAGTATCATTATAGCTTATGTTCTGGTTACGCCTATGTTGTGAATTCATTGAATATATATTGAAATGGGGTAGATTTATATCTTACATTATTACATCACAATGAAACAAATTCTTATTTTTATTTTCATCCTTGTTTAAATTTTGCAAGCTTCAAATCCAATTTAAATATTTAATTATTTATTTAAAACCTTCGGAAACCAAAAATCATTAGAATAATGTAAATATATTTTTTATACTTTTATGTATATTTTTTAAAATTATTGCATAAATTTTGCATATTTGAGAAAAACTATTGTAATCGATTGTATGTTACAATATTGACATATGTTTTTAATTTGTTAACGGAATTCCTTAAAAAAATAAATGCATAAAAATCCGCAGCCTATATATATGATATATGGTTCGTTTCACCATTATAAAGAAACCTTCGTCAACTTCTCTCAAAAGTAGTTCCATTACCTCATTAGAAATTCAATTCCGAATCATTAACACCCAAAACGCAAAAAAGCGATCCATCAAAACCTTGAACCAGACAATGCCGAACCGACCGATTAAATAACAGTCCGTCATAAATCTCGGCTCTCGTCTTTATTGGAAAAACAAACAGACACCCGAGCGTGTAACTTTCTAATTCGGCTAATTACCGCGGCACTTGCTCTCCTCCGCGGTACCGCTCCGTCATTAACCCATATCTCAACTCGGCGTAAATTCGCCTTGTCACGAAAGCTGACTCCAACTCTGCCACGAGACGAGACCAAGTCCCGCATCCCGGTGCTTAAAGTTTCGCGATAACTTGTCGCGAAACTCCGCTTTTCCGCTCGGCCGAAGCGATAATTCGCCGGACACCGGCACCGCAAAAACAGACACGAAAATCACTTTTTTTAGCGCCGCTGGAGAGTGAAAGTGTAACGGGCCCCGAAACGAGCCATTGTGCCGACCGTCGGGCCGGCAGTTGCAGTGATAGTGACGAACAAATCGTTCCGGAGCGTGCGTCAAGTTTCACGAATCCAACGCGAAGAAAGAAAGCACAAGTTCGAGACCCGTTGTTCGGATCGCGCCGGTGAAATTGACAAAGTGCCGGGAACGTGTGTATGAGAGTGACAATGGATTTCGGTTGACCAGAATTGGAATTAATAATTGATCGGCAGATTATTAGGTTGGTAAATCGGTGATAGAGATAATTTAGAGAATTGAATTGTAATTACTCAGTTATTTGATGAAACGATTTATTGTGAGAAGTGATTACGTAATTGATCGTACGAGGAATGTTGAATGGACTGAAAATTGAATTATTCGAGCGCGTAAATATTTTATTTGACAATGGTTGGATAATGAATAAAAGTATGAGTAAACGGAAGAAATGGATAATAGTTTGTTTGATGATAGATGAAGTTGTATTTCAAGCAACGGATTTTCAATTATTCAGGGAATATAAACTGTGTACTTTGAAAAGTTGTTAAGTAATTGATTATTTGCATTATCTTAAGTTGAAGATGAATTAATTATTTGAAATCGCACGAATTGATTAATTAGACAAATTGTGAGTTGATGAATAAAATGAGCAGAGCTAAGATTGTACGACTTCACGCCCGGCAGTTGAATGTACATTATATAACGCAGAAAAAAAATCAATTACGCGTAATTGGTGTAAATGACACTAGTAACTGACTGTATTGCTAGTTTGTAAAAGAGTAAGACCAAGTAATTCAATGAACAAATCATAATTGCGAAATGACACATTAAATAAGTAATAATCTCATTTAAACTCGTCCAATTTCCTTGATCGAATTAAAATATTTATTATTTAATATCGTACTTAAATTCCAAACGAATATTTCCTTCATTGTGTACCTCAACATTATTTTCATTTCATTGCTTTTATTTTTAATATTGAATTTCAAAGGATAATTCGCTGCGGTGTATATATTTTTTTGCATAATAAATGTTAGCGTGCAGCTTATTATAAATTATATTATACTGCATTATTTAAACTTGTACTCAACCTTAATAATAAACCCGCTTTTATAACGCATCATTATCATTTAAATTACACGTAACCAGACTTCGATTTTTATTAAGCGAAAATGAATTAAAAATAGAATTTCATCATTGTTCATACTCTAATTACCCGGCACGTAATAAAAAAACTCTCTCACCAAACGCAAACATTTTAATTCAAATCCTCTTAATCAATGCTTTTCGAAACGCGAACAAACATTCAAAATCCCGAGTCGCCAAAAAAACTACCATCCAATTCCACACCGAAATCATCCCTCAACCTCTATTCCCAAACCATCTACTCCAAATTATCTCCCAATACAACCGACATAATCTAGCGAACCTCCTAATCACTCCATCAATCACGCCGAAATTACATCAATTCCCAAATCGTCGCCCCAAACTCGCCACTTAACTAATTAATCGACAAGTCAATTTCCCGATTAACCCTCCGACAGTAAAACCAATCGTCCGTTCCATTTGCTCCGCAAACAATGCCCGCTAACTCGTACCATATCTTCCTCCACGCCAAAAAATCCTCCTTCTCTCTCCTGATGACGAAAACGCGTCCTAGGCGAAAAACCAATCGATTGCTAATGCTCGTTAACTTCAGTTTAACATTGACCTAAGATTGAAGGCAAACCATCGGCAGTCTTATTACCACAATCTGATGTGTCTGGCCTTATCATAACCTGATCAGGACCTGATAAGGTTATCCTTATCAAATATTGCGGTTTCCTGACCAAAACCTGATAAGGCCATGATTAGGTTGCCGTATCATAACCACACCAAAATGACCTTATCAGGGCCTGATCAATCCGCCTGATGAGGTTCTGATGTGGTGTGCCATTTAAGGGGCATACCTTCACTTCAGGGCCTTACCGTTGCCAACCGTTACATTCGACCCAATGCCTTATCAGGATACCTGATTGGAACCTTATATGTTTTTCATCAAGTATCATCTGATGATGTTTGCCACATCAAATCCTGATAAGGCCCAATGTCTGATGTGGTTTGCCACATCACATTTTCTCCTAGGGCCAGTACCGTTCGACAGTACCGAAATAAGAAAAACCAAACTCATGATGCCAATACCCGGCCAACACTGGCCCAGTATTGGCCGCCAACCGTTAGAAGCCAGTACTGGGCCAGTAACGGCTAAGAAAAATGCCATCGTAGGTCCGACAATAACTAAATTAAACAAAACAAACAAATGTTAGCCAACGATCAGTCGACATTTGCCAGTACTGGCCCAGTTCTGGTCTTGGATTTTTTCACGGGGTGTCGCGCTTTTTTCCGCGCTCCGCTGATCGACAATTAGCGCGCGTCGAAAGTCGCGCGGACGAATTCGGAAAACGCGGCGCGCGGCGCGAGGCCGCCGAGCGTGACGTTTCCTTTGTTCGCGCTTCGTCCGCGCTTAAAGGGACTGGCGCGTTTCATTAGCAGCCGCGAGTGTTGTTTCTATATGCGTCGGTGCCACGCGGGCGTAAAGTGATGTATCGCGCGCAGTAAAATGAACCGCTTTGTTCGGGAAGAAGTGCACGCGCGCAGACACCGCTTTTGTTGAAGTTCGACACTTTAACGGAATGCCAACTTTTGCACGAGCCATTGTTTAGGTGAGTCACGTTGATTTGACGCTTTTGTTCCGAAGACGTATCGGTTCACGCTGAGACATCGCGGCGAACTGGAAGTTCGATCTTCGGGGTATTTTTTAGAGAGATGTTGCGCACCAAAGATTATTAAATTTGATCCGTGCGGCGTATCGAGCGGCGGAAAGTCGCTCAGGGAGTATTTGATTAAGGTTTAGAAGACGTCGGAATCTTCGAAGGCGACGCCTCGAAGATGGTAAAATCGCGGTCTTTTGACTGGTTTACATAAACTGGACTTTCAGACTTCTTTATCTAAAGTTTGGAAGGTTCGAATGGGATGTCAGATTGTAAATCAACGTGGAAAAAGGCCCTGTCTCGTATTTGTATAAAAAGATCCTGTGACGAGCATTATCGTACGAGATATTACTATTTTCACACAAATAGAAGATAGGATTTGTCTGTTTTATTTTGTTTGGTAACTCTAATATGTAGCCTTCTGAAACGCGATACTCGACAAGCATCGATAAAACAGTACGTCAGGCTAAAAAGAGGCAACCTCGACGGCATCATTATGAGAGTTTACGTTTCATTATAAATAGATTTCCTGTCGTAATGAACGGTTTACAGTCTATACATTGAATGGAAAGTCTTTGTATTATGAAAGGATTCTTGTTTCGCTCAACTGTATCAAGAGTTGATCAGACTCTTCCAACTAGAGCTTCGCTGATAGAAGGTCCACCATTCCCTTCGGTTGAGGTTATGTTTCCCGTAAGAAATCGCATACAGTGCCTTCTGGATCCATTATCTTCACTGCAAACAATTCATATTCTCCCAACCACAAAACTTTTCCAAATTCTCCTCCTCCCACTAAGCTAACATAAATTCTTCATAATCGTCTCAATCCTGACCCTGCATCTCCACCCGATCGTGGCTAATCGCTTTACCGAACTCCACAAAACTAAAGTTTCCCTAACCCCCGAATTCGCTCGAACTAGTTGGTTCCTCTTGGTCGATCGCGCCTTAATTTGACGTGGAAAGAATCACGTCGGTTGCGAGTTGGAAAGTAAAGATATACGCGACTCTCGCCTTACGCAGCATCCCGTTTGTAGGTCAGCCGAAGCGAGCTATATAACAGGTTCGCGAGGATCGGCTCGTAACCGATTATGCGCGCCGGCAAATTAAAAATTGCGCAACCGAAATTGCATCGCTAATTATGCCGGGCGCGTCAATCAGCGGGACTGACTTTCGTTGGACTTTCGCACTTTGCGGCGAAGAAATCGGTCGAACAGCTGCGAATGACGTCGCAACCGATCGGCGGACAAAGCCGGTCGCCAGTTGCTACGGTTTAAGCGATATCACGCGTAGGTCGGGAGGAACGATGAATGATTAAGTGGCTGAATAAGCGCTGGTGAGCGGTGACCTTGACGCCGATCGATCGAGACAATCGGCTGACCGATTAGCGACCGAGAAACTGTGACCGGTAAGGCGATAAGGGGCGACGGTTTTTCGGAGGAAGATAAGAGTATAATAAGGCAGTCGAAGGTATTTGGGAGCTAGTATTGGGGCAGAGTTGGGACTGGGAATAGGTGTTTCGAAGGATTTAGGGGGAGGCCAGTGTCCGAGTGAGGAAGTATGGGCAGTTGAAGTGGTTTCACTTGAAAGTGTTGCGTGTGATGAGTGTTGAGAAATTTGGGAGAAATCGCGAGCGTTTTGGGTGAGTGCATGGAAATGGGCAGATGCGGATTGGTGTAATGGAATGCCGGTGTTGTGAGCAGTGGTCGCCTTGAGTGTCAGGAGGCACCTGAGGAGGAGATATATATCATTGTGATTGTGGTAGTAAGTGTAATAGATTAGGTTTATTGCGCGTAGTTAGTTGAATGCAGAGTTGGTTAAGATGGGACAATTTACATCGAGGATATCAGGGAAAGATGATGTTTCAATTGGAAGAAGGATATTGGGTACTTGATATTAGATGTTCGATTTTTACAGGCAAAAACAATGTACCTTTTATAGATATTTTTCATATATTTTTTTATAGTTTGGCTTACTTTCCGCGATAGTTTTTTTTACATTTGATAGTTTTACTTACTTAAATCGCCTTCTGACTGATTTCAGATCGCCTGTTTTCTGACTGATTCTGTTTTTGTTATAACAAAAAACCGGCTTTTATAATACCATTTCTACATCATTTTCGGTCTTTTTGTAAACCGTTTTCATACCGTTTCCACACCATTTCACACCTTTCTCAGACCTTTTGTGGATCTTCTTTGTACCATTTTCATTACGTTATCATTACTTTTATACGTCTATTTTATTTCAATTTTATACTGCTATATTTCTGTTTTACAGATTTTTTAATTATTGTTTTTTTGCCTTTTTTATATCTTTGTAATTTTTATTCATAGCCTTTTCTACGTACTTATCTACATTTATATAAATTTATCTATGTTTGTATACTATTATTTAACTTATTATCGTACTGTTCGGTACACCGAAAAAAAATTCTAGTAACCGTTACCGGAAAAACATAGTAACCCTGGGAGCTGACAAGACTTTATTGTAACC
>JABFPB010005567.1:0-13144 GCA_022817645.1 Ceratoteleas bidentatus
ACTAAATTTTATTTTCAGCTTTCTCTCTCTACTTCATCGTGGCCCGCGAAATTTGAATTTTGATTATTTTGTTGATGGATTAGGTAATGTAATTTTGATTTTTTTCTTTTTGCTAATTTTGATTTTTGCTAATTAACGAAAAAGGTAAAGGAGAAAAATTGTATTTTGTAAATATAGTTTTAAGTTTGAGGAAATAAAAATGAAAAGAGATTAAAAACTGAGTTTCCTTATGTTTTCCCAACCTTAGATAAGATTAGCTATAAGTTAATTAGTTAGCAGGTAAAATTTGAACGTTACACTTTATCTGATCGGAAATAAAAACTCAGTACCATGATAAATTGATTTAATTATTAATAGAATTTGTTTACATCTAATCAATTATTTCAATAGTAGCTCAGAATATTCAAATTCAATAGCAATGAAGGCTGTTATATTCGCAAAGCGCCTGCCTCAACTTGTCGGCATAGGCTGAATGATCTTTGGCGACTTTATATCTATTCCAGACATGTTTTATGTGGTTCTCACAGCAAAATTTTTATGAGTTCTTCATGAAGGTGTCCCCTTACTGCTGCTTCTGATGTTCCTCCTTGCTAACCGTGGATTCATTTTCTGAATGCTCGTCGTCTTCGAGATTCTTCTCTGGATAGTAGTAGTCGTAGTTGCTACGGTCACGGCCGGAGCCGTGGCCGTAGCCGGAGCTGTGACCATATTTCAATGCGAGGTCCGCAAGCGCCGAAACCCGCCTTACGAGGTCGGGGTTGGGAATGAGCCATCGCCTTCGCAATGACCGATTTCTGATCCCCGCTCGTTTATGTTGCCTATTTCTTTTGTTCTTCTTTTGCATTTCGTCATCTTTACCCATTGCGATATTTTTCCACCGTAAGCTGTAGCGCGTGTGAAAATGTTTAAAATCAGAATGCACCGATGCCATTGCTTGTTCAGTATGAAATCCTAATTCGGCTTGCAATTCGTCACACAAATTAAGTACATGGAAGAAGACAGCATGGACTTTAGGAATGATCGAAATTCCTAGGCCTGCATAACTTTGTTTGAAAGCAGCAATTATATTTTTAAATTTTGGATCAAGTTTCATGCTGAAACAAGCATGGACAACCGCGCTGAAATCATCGAATGCTTTGACATATTTCAAAGACTCTAAATTCGTTCGCAGCGAATCAACTTTTGACAGCAATTTTTTACATGAATTCCCGTTGATTCCAGAACTGCCGTGATACACTTCGCGCGCCACGCTACACGCTTGCGCCCATTGCAGAGCGTCTTGTTCCGACTCTTTCAATAAATTATTATATGGCGTGTTCTCCACGCCAAGCATTAAGTGCAGTTCTGGTGGGGGAATAAATTCGAGAATCACTTTGTCTTTACTGGCAGTAGAGATAAGAGGGTTGATGCAATTCATAAATTTCTTTGCATATTGCTTTTTCCCTCCCGCTGCTTGCCACTTCAGATAATTCTCGCGTGTATTACCAATAGTCCGATAAAGACCACACTTGTCCATGTAGCATGTAGCGCTTGTCCACACTGTAACATGTAGCGCTGTCAGTTGATCTGGTAGATCTTCGCATGGCCTTTAGATCTGAGAATTTTGGGAGTGTTACACATTTGCTCTGAACCATTTTTCACTCGGTAAAGATCTCTCTTGCAAGTGGAGCACAAAACACAAGGTAGTCGTTCATCTAGCACATCATAATGCAGAAGATTTTCTGCCAACGCTTTCAACTCTCCTTTCACAGGAAACATACTCTTCGTTTTTCCAAAGCACAAAAGGCAGATTTGGCAACGATTTTCTTCATGCGTTCTAGATTTTGGCATGTTGACGAATGTTCTTGACCATAAGGTTACAGTAAACGTGTCATTTGATGGAAAAATAAATGAATGTATGGTATTATAATAAATCCAAATATAATATATTTCAAAAATCGAAATTTATGTTGTACATGTGCATTTTTTGTGCATGTTTGTACAGTCTCATTTTTGCGGTTTTAAATACATTAACAAAGTTTGTATTCTCCTATATCACAGAAAAGTAGTTGAAATTCATTCAATCTATCTTTATCAGCATAATAACATGCTAAAATTTATAAAAATGGAAAACAAATGTAGAAAAAAGTGGGAAAAAACAAAAAATGAGTTTATTTTAGTATCCCTCAGGCGATTTTGCTGAAATTTGGCAGGAATACTCCTCTGGCATGTAAGAATTGATACCAATTGAAAAATTGGAAGTGCGGGCCTTTTTGGGTTGAAATCGGTTAAAACCAACTGTGGGCCCAATTTTGACAGAATCCAATATCCCCCTCTCAACCAATAAACTTTTACTTCGGAATTCTTTATAATATGATGCATATTCCTCGAGATATTTCAGTTAATTCTTTAAAGCAGGTAACCCTATTGTGACAGTTTAGTCCGGACTCGCGGTCCCCCCTTCCCTCTCTAACAAGTTGTTTCAGCCCCCCACCCCCCAAATGTTACCTAGTTGGAGCTCAGGACCGACAGTGCTGGTGAGTACTAGTATGGACCGATGCACGGGAAGCCGGATGATTTATGTGCGGAAAATGAGTGTGTTTACGGTTTCGGAAACTTTATTCTGTATTTTGCGTGTGCCTTTACTTATTAATAATTTATAAGGAACTGAGTATGAGTTAGTTTCATGTTTCCGTCGTACGTAAATAGTTAGGATTGAGTAAATTTTGAATTTTTGTCGCGATCGTTCCGCGGCCATTCCCTTTATTTTCGGGTTGTTTAATTGTTTCGCCAACACCGTCATCTCGTAGCGCCATCTCTCGCTCCCGTACAGCCGATCGCACATCTGTTGCGGCCACATCAGTTAATGTAGGACACCACTTCATCTCAGCGGCCCATCTGGACACGCCTTCCCGTTGTCATCACGGGCAGTATCACTCTAGGTGGCGATCCAGGTCGTGACCGTTGGCCGTAACTTTTGCCTCGCAGCCGCGGACAGCCGCCCTACCGGAGGAGCCGGGGAGTTCAAGGCCCCGCCATAGCCGCCGGCGGAACCAAGTATGGGTCCCGTTACCCCACCTAGACGGTTATCAAAGGGTCAGGAGGATGTGCACGGCGGGCTCAAGCTGCGGGCAATTTAAGCTCTCCCGCGCCAGCGAAAAGTCCGGCCGACCATCCAGCAGCGCCGCCACCGAGGTGCGTGGAACAGCATGTCGGGAGATCGGCGCGAGAGAGGGAAGGCTGAGGCGTGGAGGGGAGAGCTGAGCGGAGGGAGATCTGACCGTCGAGCGTTCGTGACCGCTTCGCCCTTGACTGCCGCAGGAGAAGGACCCGACCAGTTGACGGAAGCACCCAGACCTGAGCTCCCATCCGCCGCACCCGTCGGAGAGCCCGTTCAAGAGCGTCGCACCGAGCCCAGGGTAGAAGTTTGGACAAATTGCGGAGGAAGTGGGATTTTATTCGAGAAGTAGTGAAAAGTAGCAGTAGATTTTGTAAATTTGTTTCTCGTGGGAACTCGTGGTCGCGTGGTAGCTGAGCTGGGAATTTGAGTTAACATAATGCTTTCGGGCTTCTCTTTCGCATTGCTGGGCAGGTCTGGCGAATGTTTGCGTTTGAAACATTGTTAGGGAGTTAAATTTAGTCGTAAAAATTTTGGCCTGGGTATTCTGTTAGTAAAAGTAGCGCTTTTAATTCCGACCCCCCTTTGTACACAATGTTCGTCCCGTATTCCCCTCTTTTTGGTTCTGAATAAATTGTAAATTTTTGGTTAGAAAAAGGAGGTGTTGAATTCATGAAAGTTCCCGTGCTATCCGAGAACCTACACGGGGAGAAAAAATGCCATTAAACCAACAACAATCTCGGTCTAGAACTGCAAATGAAATTCGCTGTTGAGATAACAGCGAATTTCTTTTGAACCAACAGAATGCGTTCAAAAACAAGCTCGATGTAGCGCGCACAATGTTGAAACAAAAGCAGATCGCCCTTGGTAAAAAAACAGACACTGCTGTTTTAAAAATCTGACTTCTACTAGACGTTTGTTGTTGATTTTATGGAATTTTGTCTCCCCTTGTAGCTATCCGTTGCGCTCATTAGATCCGGGACATCCCGCTTCACGGGACAGCCACGGCCGCACGTAAAGTTGGGACCATTCTGGGCCTTTTTGGGAACTAGTTGTGGGAATTTTGTGTTGGCTTTGATGGTCCGAGGCCTACCCTCGGTGGCGATCCTGAACGCTTCGAGTATCGGTTGGGCCCCGTGGCCCCTAACTTTACGTCGCCAACATCCTTCCAATTGGTCGAGTTATTCGCGTGGCGAAGGTACGAGGTGTGCCCCCTTTTAATTAGGTTATTATAGGAATTAATTTTGTTGTATAAAGGGACCGTTCCCGTCACACTATACGTACTTTACTAACTATATTAATACACATACCTTAGCAGCTATCTATTTCCTGAAAAATGTTCAAGATAATATTGTACGGAATGGTTTTAATTCTTTGAAATAAACTGTTCATTTGTTATTTATAACATTTATTTATTAAATATGACAAAATTTGAATGCATAAAAAGAATTTCGTAGTTAGTACAACATATAAAAATTTCACATTTGAAGAAACACGCTTAAATTTTCATAACTACGAAGTTGTTCCACATTAACATTAACACGCATATACTAATTACAAAATCAATATTAATTTTCTTATACAATGATTCGATAAACAATTTTAATATTTATACAAATTACCAACGATTCTCACGGTACAAATTTTCTATATACTTTACATGTGACAAGTATTTTAACTAAACAAATATGGCTTGTCGATTCGCTACCGTAAGGTTTGAAGTACACTGAATATTTGTTCGTATTTGAATCACGTTTGTACGGAAACTGAATCTGTATTCTGTCAATGAAAAAAATAACGGCAACTATCTAATCAATTACCCTAGGAAAATTCGGATCTGGGTCTTTGTCAGGGATGCTCCTTTATCTCATTGAGGAATGTGTGGGACATTTTCTCATTCTTAGACGAGAAAGACCCTCTAAACACAGCCATAACCCTGATAGCCAGCATTATATCAATTTTATATAAATGTTGTGTAAAGATTTATGTAAAAATAAAAGTTTAACATTTACAGAAAATTGGCTCTATAAGATAATAGGCAAATGGCTCTATAATAAAATCGGACTTTCAGTAATTAAAAAAATACAGATTTACATAAATTGTATGTATATATTATGCAAATAAATTATATAAATAATTTACATAAATTATGCAGTATAATGAGGAAGTACATTTTACATTATTTACATATATTTTTATAAACATGTATACGGACTTTGTTTTAAATTTCAATAAAAATGTAAACAGTTTCCTATAGATACCAGAAAATCCACAATCACGAACATTTGTTGGCTTTATTTCAAAGTTACAAAAGCCCAGCCTTGGCTACTTATATGTAAATACGGTATAGGACCTGGGTGACCAGGAATTACATTAGTAATCCGTATCCGGCATACGAAAAATTATTTTAATATGCTTCGCAAACACTATTCGAGAGTCTCTTCATCAGCTGGCGTTGTTAAGGTCTTGATTCAGTCCAAATAATCCCAAATACACTTTTTCTAGGGTAAAGATTAAAATTCACTTAATTCTATTTTAAATAATTCTTCCTTAAACGCATAAGCAAAGTAAAATTTTATTACAATTATTTACTGCTAAAGGATCTGTACAAAATTATAAATATGATTTATAAGAGAAATACGAACGTTTGCTCAATAAATAGAAATTTTCTTGAATCACAAAACTGTCTAATATGTCGAGCATTTTCTCTCAATGCATTTTCAAGAAAGACCTTTAGGTAGATTCACAGGAATTAATTTTCCTAATAATTCTATATATTAAGCGTAATCACCATAAAGTAATGAGTATTCAAATGAAACTAACAATAATTAAAACATTCAATTGCGATACTAAAGCTTTCTATGTCTTTTGATTAATGAAAAGAAAACTTTGTGATCCATTCCACATTTTATGCCACAAGATTTACAGAAACAATTACAGAAAAATATTATTATAATTAATTGAACAATATAGTTCACGGAAGAGGCCGTCTGCGCCATGCAGCGTAGATATCGGAAATATTATTTGAAATACGAATGAGTAAATCATTACCTCTTTCGTCTACAAAAACTTTCTACATTTACCTTCAACTTTACTCGTCATTTATTATCATTAGTACAACAATTGAGGAGCTGGATTGTAAAACTCGCCCAGCATCGTAAGGAATGTATTGTGCGCGGCGAGTTTTACGATCCAGCTTCTCAATTATCTACCATCGTGGTAAGTTTTCATTACCGAAACTTATTGGGTTTATTTTTTACGTGTCAGCACAAAGGACGCGTAAAAATTGGATCCCACATGGACGAAAATATGTTCACAAAGTAATGCGGAAATATATAACATTTTGCGGGAAAAATATATTTTAAATATATTATATGTATTTATATATATTTCTGTATATATTTATTCGTTTATATGTAATAAATATATAAAAAATATATATGAATTTTAATATTCTTTGTTGAAATATGTTGTATCTATTTTAACATTACTTTACGAATATATTTCCGTGTGTGTAAGTCAAGATATTACGATTGTGTTGCTTTTTACATACCAGTTACCTTCTTTCATAGTTTTACGTGTAAAGTAAAAGAAAGTAATTGAAAATAAATGTAAATTTAACTAAAACTATTTTCAAATATGGAACTAAGTCTAAATTATAGAAGGAGAACGTGTTCCTCTACGTTGCACGGCGATTCTATAAATATGGTTTTAAGAAGTTGCTGCAATGTGGTAAAAACTTTTTAACTTCATAAATATTTTGACAGTAAATTTAACATTTTAGGACCATACAACATGTGTAAGATGCTTAAAGTTATGCTGCCACGAAATTAGTGTTTTGGTTTCAACAAATAGGTTATCTCTTGTCATACAACTACCATAGCAAGATTCTGCACTTATAAGAGACATTTATCTTACAAATGACAATTAAAGAAAACATTGTCGAAAACAATGATTTTTCGTAATTTTTTCGCGCTGAAAAATCAGTAAGAATCATCGTTTTAGGAGTTTTAGGATACAAGATTCCCGCAGTTAATTTTCCGACATGTTAATATTTCCGAATTGGAATATCTCGCACGTCGATTTTCCCGTCTAGCAAGATTACCGCACGGTAATATATCCGAGTGGTAGTTTTGGTTACGACAACTTTCCGTTGCGTCAATTTCCCCGACTGGCAAGTTTCCCGCACGACAATAAACTTGAATGACAGTTTTCCATTATGACAAGATTCCACTGCGTCAGTTTGCACGACCGCCAAGATTCCCGCACGACAATATACCCGAATGGCTGTTTTTCCATAGTGATAAGTTTCCGTTGCACTAAATTTCCCGACTGACGAGATTCCCGTGCGACAATATTCCCGAAACACAGTTTTCCATTATGACAAGATTCCGTTGCGCTATTTTCCCGGCTGATAAGATTCCCGCGCGACAAAACCCGCGCGGCAGTTTTCCGTTTTAGTTTTTTAGTTTAGTTTCCGTGTGACGCTTTTTTGAGGCAACTGCACAATGTTTCGAATAAAATTTCAGCGGAATTGCCCTCCAGGAGCTAGCAGTAAGGGACAAATTCAGGTTTGAAATTTTTATTATTCTGTTGTGTATGAGTGTGTGCCGAAATTAGATCAATATGAGGATGTGTGTTCCTTTTTTGTGTAGAATTATATATTTGTAATTATTTATAATTATTTATTTTGCTACGAGCTGTGATTTCTAATTGGCGACATTTTCCGAAATAATGACTTAATAGTAATGGTAACACCTTGAAATTGAAATTGAGAAACGACTTTATTCAGAGTTTTAATAAATGAGAAGTGGTAATGGAATTTTTGTTTGTTTTAATTTTGAATGTCGAAGCCAATACATAGAGGATTCTTGTCTGGATATTCCGTGGTCAGTTCCGATTGCGCGGACCAGCAATTTTCCGCTTCATTTCGAAATTTTCTTTGTTTTTGTCTAGATTGAATTTCGGGAGTAATGGCCCGAATGGCGATCCTGACATTGACTTTTCATTTTTAGCTATCTTTAAAATTTCGATGTGGCAAATCTCGCGAATCTTTAGAATCTCCCGCGAAACAGAAGTGAATTGAGAATTTGGGAAGTTGTGGACAAGTCGGTTGTGGTAGATCAATCTCTTTAATGGGATAAATAATAAAATATTGTTGGGTTTAATTAGAATATATGTTTCTGTAAAATAGATTGTAGATATTGTTTTTGATCACTTGAATTATTTTATTTTAGATTTCAATTCATTACCAGAAGCGGTTTAATTTTTTCTGTACCTTTTTTTGGCAGTTTGACTATTAGTGACTTAGTGTTTGATTCCGTAACTGAGTTTTCTTGGTATTGATTTATTTAATAGGACTTTACGTACGTTTAGAATTATTGTTGATCGGGATATGATATTGAGGTAAAAGACCATTCAATAAATAAATAATTATGGATACTTTGAGAGAAAGAAGAGAGTGGCTTTTATCTCTCTCTATTGAATAAATTAGATGGGAATTGAGGACTAAGAGTGTTCCAACCAGTGAAATTTTGTATACGTTGAGAATGCGGGTTTTGAGAGATCTCTGCGTGGATCTCGATGGAATGGCAGCAAATTCTTAATCTCAACTTTCTGAGAGGATGGGGGAAATGGAATTAAGTGCAGTTGGGATAATGGTGAACGAGAAGAGCCGAGGTTAGATCGTTGCGAGATAGGAAATGCTGGACATGTTTTGGGTATTGGGATTTCAGATCCGGGAGTTTGTGTGAAGAATAGTGCATTATTGTTGAGCCGTTAGTTACCGTTTGAACAGTGTGTTGGACAATTTAATCCCCAACGTAATAGATCTTTAGACTCCCGAGGAATGGATTACGTTTCGAAATGTCAAGTTGAGCCTCAGACAACTGGTGCTACTCCCAAAAGACCGTGATTTAACCGTGAATCATTGGTAGAAGTGAGAAATTATTAGTAGGTAATGATTTGAGACAGCTTGAGGATTCTAGTCAAGAGTAGATCTGGGTTTCGAAATCACATCAATAGGTCGTTGGCCGTTGATTAACTGAGAAAATGCAGAATCGTATATCACTCTTCTTGAGGAGCAAAGGCTTTTGATGCCCATTACCGATTGTGATTTATTATTTTGTTTGTCCTTTTTCCTGCCGGGGATTGCTTTAGCATTGTACAAGGACAAACGTCATCAGTGGACTAATTTCGGGCAGATTGCCATGGCTTTTCGAAACCGGTTTATGAATCATAGTTACCAATTTGCTCTACAGTGCGAAATTCTCAACCGAACTCAAGGTAGTAGAAAAAAGTATTTTTTGACATGTGTAAAGAAATTGACAATGAGTAAAGTAATTCTACCGTGGTCTGAAAGGCAGTTTATTGATTATGCTGAAATAAATATGCTTCCTCAGTTGAAGATTTCAATTCGGTTAGATGAAATCCGTTCTTTTGATTACTTAGAATCTTTGTCCGTGAGTTGTCAGGAGTTTTATACTTCAGCCCAAACTTTTCAGGCCCCACCTTTACCGGAGAGGCCTTTGGATGCGGATTTGGCGTATGGGCTCCATAAGACTTTTCGTTTTCGAGCTCAGGCGAAATTGGCTCAGCCCTCTGACCTGGAGATAGGCTCTAATCTTTTTACAGACACCAGTGCTGAGACCAGAGTGTCGATACCTCGACGTAAATTTGCACCGATTGAAAAGTGCACCGATTTCCGCGTAAATTACATCTATTATATTTTTTTATTTCCCAATTTTGAGTTTAGATTCGTATACAGCGACCAGAAAAATCTATATAAACACATTTTCAACCAATTTCCTCCATTCATTAAAATGCGTCGCTTAAAAAGTTAAAAAAAATGTTGACCTCGAAATCGCCTTAAGATTATCGATTAAACATTTTTTTAATGTGCTGTTTAAAACAGATAACTGTTTCATTGCCGCACCTGTAAGGTAGTTTTTTGCGATTTATAGAAATATATGGAGAAAATTGTACAATTTTAATCTTGGAATCACGTACAGATTATCGAAAAACATCAGAAAACATAGGTCTGTTCGTCGAACAAAACTTTTTTTAGCCATATATAAACGGGTTTTCGCATAAACCCAGTTGTTCAGATTTTAGCTCGTTTTCTCCGAAGTACTTATTCTAATTCGCGTAGTGTTTTCATTCGAGTCACCCACACATTGACCCGGCCTTATCAATACGCAGTATTTTCGGCCTAATATTTTCCCGAGCTTTGTTTTTTCGCCTCAGTAGCTAGCGAGCAAGCGACGCGAGACACGAGACGGGCGCGGACAAATTTTGTATAATTCCCCTCAGTTTTTTTTTGTGCAATAAAAAACGAGTGACGAAGTGAGGTTGTTTTGCTGTGTGAGTGACACCTTCCCGAGAGAACGAATAGACAGTCTATTTTCGACAAATGTTTGTTTGTGATTTAGTTCACTTCAAAAGCGCGAAACAAACTTTTACCGATAAGCTATTATAAAAAATATGTCTGAACGTTTTACAACATTCTCCACAGTGAGAAAATTGATTGCTCTTATCTTCAGTATTAAATCAACAAAATTAAAATAAAATTAAATAAAAAGACACTAATCTAGTGATTTATGCTAGACGAATCTCCTTAATGACCGTTATTTAGGTACCAAGTACGTTAGGCGTGATGTGCTGTATGTGCCATGTATTTTAGGCTTTATGAGGTTTAGACGCGACATCGGTTCGAGTTCGTGTAATTTAGGGGCGACATCTTTTTAGGCTTAATGACCATTAGGTGCGACATAGTTTAGGTGCTAAAGAAGAAGAGCTTAAAGTATGTGTGAAGTACATAAAAGCCCAGTAGGATCAATTTTTAGGAATTAATTCATCTTCAAAAGCAGGGTAAAAGTAATGTTTTAACTTGTTGACTGGAACTTTGAAACTTTTTGGAGATGGATTAATTCCTGATTCTACCCTGCTTTTTATTCAATTTAAGTTCTAAGCTTAAGGCGTTCAGGTATTGAAAAATATGAAAATTTTGAAAATTTGAACATTTGGAAAATATTTTAATTTTTCAAAATAAAAAAATGTGAATAATTAAAACATTTTGAAAATTATGAAATTATTGAAAAATTTTTTTAATTTGGAAATTTCAAAAAAATTTTTAATATTGAAATTAAAAAAATTTTGAAAATTTGACAATCATAATATTTCGAAAATTTTGAAAATCATGACTGCTTTGACAACGTGGGAGGCCTTGGAAGCTTTCCTCGACGATCCTCAGCGTGTCTCAGAATTTTCTGGGAGATCACTCAGAGCGCTCCCAAATTCCCTGGAAAGGAATGGATCCCGTGGTGTGGTCGAAAAAGGAGACACTCGGCATTTTAAAACTCCAGAGACCTTTATTGCTCATACGTATATTCCGAGACAGAACTGGCCACGAGGGCAACGAGACGGGGGAGATACAAGATCGCGGATTCGCGCGCGATCTCCGAGAGTGACGATTTTGCAAGCCGCGATCGGCACTCGAGACGCGTCGAGAACAAAACTGTCCGGGTCTGACCAATGCGTTCGCGTGTGAATACGTTCGAGAACGAGAGCGAACAGAACAATTATCGAAAGGTCGAGACGTCCGTATGGAAGAAGCTTCGCGCTTATCTGAATGAACATATGAAAATTTTCAAAATTTTGAAGCATTTGAAACATTTGCAACATTCTGAAAATCTTAAAAATTGAGAAATTCGAAAATTTTGAACCGAATTATCGACCTCTATTCATTTTGTCACTCCGACTCGTCGACGAATTGTTAATTTCTCGTTATTATGGTTTCCCGAAAATCTGACTCGTCGACGACTCGTTTTTTTAACATGGAGGTAGTTTCAGAATTGGCCAGTAATTGCTCAAAGTTGCTGTTTGTTCCATTATTGGGTGTTTTTGCCCCGTTTTTGACCTATTTCGGGTCAATCGCACTTTTGGTTCATTGGGAAGTGACGATGTATAACTGGTTTTTCTAATTTAAGTTTGGTGTAGGACTGGTGAATCTATGGTGTAATTATGTGTCGGTGTATAACGTGCTGCAAGTTTTGCCGCTTTTGCACCGAATAATGCGGTGTAAAGTTGGTACAAAGTCAAACGCCAGGGCTACACTGAGAGAAAAAATAGTACTACTCACTCAGTGAACCACGTTGTACGAAAATTTACCAATAATTGCCTAAGGCCGTCCGATTGTCCAATATTGCCCAATTATTGGGCAATATTACTCCATATTTGTACAATAATTGCCCAATTTCAGTGAACCCAATGTTTAGTTCACTGGGCAGTCAATTTAACTGAGCATTTAGTTGATTTGTGCGCAACTGACGAATTCAGTCAAAACAACTGAGTTCTTCAGTAATTTAAACAGAATATGTTTAAAAATATATATCAAAATATATATCAAAAATACCCTGTTCAGAATTAGATATTGAAAAAGTATTGAAGTGTGCAATTTTCCATTAAAATCGAAGTACAGATAGTAAAAAAATTTCTTCCAGTGTGAATAACCCACGCCAGGGATATTCACACTGGAAGAAAGTTTTTTTAAGGGATAAAGTATACTTATTTTTAGTTTTGTCATAAAGCAAATTGCATAACCAGAGATAAATTCAAGACGAATAATCAATGCATATAAAACTAAAATGAATATTCATTTTTGTGAAAAGTATTCTAACCTACAAACATTCACTCCAAAAATCAGTTGTTTTTTTCAAGATTGACACCAAAATTTGTCATACTTCACTCCCAACCGTTAGTAAATCCTAACTTAATTTTAATCAATGTTTGATTATATATAAAAAATCTGTATTTAGAATTCATGTGAATTCAGAAACGCCAAATTCAAGCCCATCAAGTAAAGGAAAAACAATGAAAGTTGCATTTCATCCGACTATATCTTTTGAACACTTTTAAATGTTTTAAAAGAAGTGTTTTACGGAGAGCAGGTGCTTTATTCAGTTTAAGTGCCTTTGTCACACGCGCACGAAATGCTCGTATTCCAATACCAACTTTGAGAACGTAATGTATCCTATTTCCGACTAGTGC